>WNWK01023765.1:0-30622 GCA_009830355.1 Cherax destructor | reverse complement strand
AACATGACATATACTCTTGAATGAATAAAATATGTCTACGAATGTGAGGATTGGTGGTAGTGTGTTTGTGTTGTTGGGTATATAAGGGCCACTGACCATAAGCTGTACATATAGTGGTAGTGGTGGGTGGAGCATAAGCCCTCAACAATATTCACACTGAAACCATGTATGTAATTTATAAATAAGAAATATTTACACTTTAATTTATAAATAAAAAATTTACACTTTAATTTATAAATAAGAAATATTTACACTTTATAAATAAAAATACGTATTTACACTTACCTTGGGAAGCTGGCAGAGGCGGCATTGTTCTCAGTGCCCCTATATACAATGGAGAAGTTAAGATTCTTGTCATTTTTCTATCTTAATCGTTCAACTTACTTGCTACACTGTTAATGCTACACTTTATTGCTGGCTGGCGCTATAGCCTTTATCGACTCCTGCTGATTTAGTATCATACATATCATAGAATTACTAAAGAAGGCACATTCTCCTCTCAGCCCTTTACCAAAGGGCTGGCACTCTGAACTTTCTTTGGCCCCATGGTGGCTTATTTCAGTCACAATCAATAAACAAGCACCAAAATGAACGGATGAATGGATGAACATGCAGAGTATTCCTTACTCAACGAGAGAGATGCAGACTGAGTTTGATATGCGTGAGGAAGTGGCGCCCCCGGTGGGTTAACGCGCCCATATGGCCGCTAACGAAAAAACAGCCGTTAACAAAAAACGGCCGTTAACTGAAAAACGGCCACTAACCGGAGCGAAAAACGCCACTAACCGAAGTTGGCCTCTAACAGGAACGGCTGCAACCGGGGTCCACTATATATCAATTGTTCACACGTAGAAAATCAGTGAGCATAGGGCTTGTATACCAGTTGTCTGTGTACAATGTATGGCCCTTACCAAGGTATGGTTCCATCATCCTGCAAACAACATCACCAGAAATGCCCAACATGCGCCTAGTATCATCGAGTGTGTTTCTCCAGTGTATACAATGACATCTAACACAAGACCTGTCTCACAGTCACACATAACAAAAGTTTTATACCAAAGCGATTACGTTTACTCGGTATACATTGCTTGAATGACAGGCATCCCTTGAATAGAATCAGGACTCGTCGACAACAATGTTCTTGAAGGGATAAAAGTATGCACTGAATTTCTGCTTCAGGTACATAAACACTTCCCGGATTTTGTATAGAAGGTCATATCTGTTGGGCATATTCCTGTCTGAGAAATGGAACATTCGAAGCAACAGAATGAATCTGTCGCAGGGAAGGAGGTCACGGAAGATAGAGTACTGATAAAGTTGTCTTTGGACCAGTAGTTACGTATATTGTTCTTATAGGTATGTGGCATAAGCATGACAGTGGCAAGGAATAAATACATTTCAGCCACTGTTGTATCTTTCCACCTGTGCAGCCGTGAAGATTCCCCAACCTCTGCTGTGTTGTCCATGATATAGCGGTAATATTTGTTTGTCTGGGTCACTATCAAGTTCATTATAGGCTCGTCAAAGTATAACTGGAAAAAGTCTAACTCTGTAGACTCATTTGTTATGGGACATTCTGGCAGGATGCCACTTCCACTCACATCAAAATCAAAAGGCTGTGGCACGAATACACTTTGTGACCAGTTCCAATCACGGTCACATGGTGCAGAGTGGACCTGTGGCATGGGGCGTGGGGGAGCAGGTGGGGGGACAGGAGTGGAGGCAGCTCATGGCTGAAGGGGTGCCAGGTGGTCCTTTGTCTGTCCACCCACCGCCATGTGGTCCAGGCACGTGCCACCCACCACTTCCTTCTTCCTCCATCCCCGCATATTCACCTTCATGATCACTATCACTATCAGTGGCCGGGGTTTTGGATCGTGACCTGCCACGACCCTTGGGGACTGCATATGGCACACTGCCTGAACGTAGGCCAAGACGCCTAAAAGTACACTTCAGAGGTGAATAATGAACATCACTATCACTAGACGAATCCTCCTGGAGTCTACCTGGAGAGAATTCAGGGGTCAACACCCCGCGGCCCGGTCTTGACCAGGCGTCCTGTTGGACCAGAGCCTGATCAACCAGGCTGTTACTTCTGGCCGCACGCAGTCCAACGTACGAACCACAGCCCGGCTGATCAGGTACCGACTTGAGGTGCCTGTCCAGTGCCTGCTTGAAGACAGCCAGGGTTTGTTGGTAATCCCCTGATGTATGCTGGGAGGCAGTTGAACAATCTTGGGCCCCTGACACTTATTGTGTTGTCCCTCAATGTGCTAGTGGCACCCCTGCTCTTCATTGGGGGGATGTTACATCGCCTGCCGAGTCTTTTGCTTTCGTAGGGAGTGATTTTTGTGTGCAAGTTTGGTACTAAGCCCTCAAGAATTTTCCATGTGTATATAATAATGTATCTCTCCCGCCTGCGTTCTAGAGAGTACAGGTTTAGGAACTTCAAGCGTTCCCAGTAGTTGAGGTGGTTTATCGCACTTATGCGTGCGGTGAAGGTTCTCTGCACATTTTCAAGGTCAGCAATTTCACCCGCCTTGAAAGGTGCAGTTAGTGTGCAGCAATATTCCAACCTAGATAGAACAAGCAATCTGTAAAGTGTCAACATGGGCTTGGCATCCCTGGTTTTGAAGGTTCTCATAAAATCAATCAATCTCATAAAATCAATCTCATCGTCACTTACATCACTTTCACTATCACTAAAACACCGGGAAAATTATAGTTTCCTCTTGCGTAGTTGCCTATGGGTAACACTCGCCACTCCAGAGGTGCTTGGCCTAGGGTCTGGTGTGGCCACACTGGCTACCCCAGAGGTGCTTGGCCCAGGGTCTGATGTGGCCACAGTGGCCACCCCAGAGGTGATGGGCTGAGGGTCATCTGGGTTATCGTCGATATTTTCACTAATTCCTTGATTATTAGTGGCCACATCGGTGTCAAATCCACTAATCTCATGTTGTATATCACTTTCCTCGAATAGTAGAGTGTTAATACGATGAGGCGTGAGTGAATCACGAGGATGTGCCATGATGTTGACCCAAGATGGAGCTGAAAGTAACTGGTGCTACCATGTGGTACCCAGGCGTACAGGATTTTTTTAACCCAGCGCACACTGAGTGCGCAGACCCATTCTCTCATGTCTAGGCGACTCAGGCCTATCGCGCCAATTTTGAAGGAATGAAAAATAAAACGTAAATATACATTTGGGGCAGTAGCGGTAAGAAAGTATATATACGTTTGGACCATTTAGGGGTTAATGGTACACTCTTAATGGTACACTCTTAATGGCACACTCTTAATGCTACACTCTTAATGCTACACTCCTAATGGTACACTCTTAATGCTTTAATTCCATGGAAATCATCCTCTTTCTTCTCAGCACTGTCCTTTACTTGCTTTCTTAGGACCCATGGTTAGAAAAAAGAAATTCTGCAAAATAATTGCATAAAATGTAAGCAAATCACGAGAATTATCTCCACTGCCAGTTGAAGCACACGCGGACTGAGTGTTGCTTTGATACACGTAGTACTGCCATCCTGTGGTGGCATTCTCAAACTCACTTATACGTAGTATTATTATAATTATTATAGTGTTATTTATTATTAGTAGTATGTACGTATTATTATAATAATTTACAGTGGACCCCCGAGTATCGGCTACCCTGAGTATCGGCCCACTTGTTTTTCGGTAGCTTTTTTCAGCCCAATTTTGGCCCGACTATCGGCCGTTTCCGCGAGTATCGGCCGATAGTACCAGACCTGTCCGCTTGCCCGCACTTGCGCGCCTCCCCATGCAGGCGTCGTGAGCCAGTCTAGCTTTGTTTACCATTGAGTGAACATTACATTTCAGAATAAATTTGTTGTGTTTAGTGCTTGTTTATTGATTGTGACCACAGTGGGCCCTTGAAAATCGTCCATAATCTGTTCCTGAGAGTCTGCCTATTTTCAAAATGGACGACTTTCAAAACCATTTTCCCCATAAGAAATAATGTAAATCAAATTAATCCGTTCCAGACACCCAAAAGTATTTAAAAAATATATTTTTTTTTACATGAAATGTACATTTATCTACACAGAAAACAATGAGATATATAGTATAAAACTAATAAATTGACACTTACCTTTATTGAAGAGTTGTTGATGTGTGGAAGAAAGAAGGAGGGGAGAGGAAGGAGGTGTTGCTAGTGTTTGGAAGGGGAATCCCCTTCCATTAACACTTCAGGTACCAAGTCCTTGCCTTCCTGCTACACTCCCTGCATCCCTGCTACACTCCCTGCATCCCTGCTACACTCCCTGCATCCCTGCTACACTTCCCTGCACCCCTGCTACACTCCCTGCATCCCTGCTACACTCTGCATCCCTGCTACACTCCCTGCATTTCTGCTACACTCCCTGCATTCCTGCTACACTCCCTGCATCCCTGCTACACTCCCTGCATGCCTGCTACACTCCCTTCATACCTGCTAAACTCCCTGCAAGCCTGCTACACTCCCTGCATGCCTGCTACACTCCCTGCATGCCTGTACACTCCCTGCATGCCTGCTACACTCCCCTTCATACCTGCAAACTCCCTGCAAGCCCTGCTACACTCCTGCATGCCTGCTACACTCCAATGCATGCCTGATACACTCCCTGCATGCCTGCTTACACTTCCTGCATGCCTGTACACTCCCTGCATCCCTGCTACGCTCCTGCATGCCTGCTACACTCCCTGCATGCCTGCTACACTCCCTGCATCCTGCTACACTCCCTGCATCCTGTTACACTTCCTGCATCCCTGATACACTCCCTGCATCCCTGCTACCTCCTGCATGCCTGCTACCTCCCTGCATCCCTGCTCACTCCCTGCATGCCTGCTACGCTCCCTGCATGCCTGATAACTCCCTGCATGCCTGCTACACTCCCTGCATGCCTCTACACTCCTGCATCTGCTCACTCCGTGCATCCCTGCTACACTCCCTGCATGCCTGCTCCACTCCTTCATACCTGCTAAACTCCTGCATGCCTGCTACACTCCCTGCATGCCTGCTACACTCACTGCATGCCTGCTCCACTCCCTTCATACCTGCTAAACTCCCTGCATGCCTGCTACACTCCCTGCATGCCTGCTACACTCCCTGCATGCCTGCTACACTCCCTGCATGCCTGATAAACTCCCTGCATGTCTGCTACACTCCCTGCACGCCTGCTACACTCCCTGCATCCCTGCTACACTCCCTGCATCCCTGCTACACTCCCTGCATCCCTGCTACACTCCCTGCATCCCTGCTACACTCCCTGCATCCCTGCTACACTCCCTGCATCCCTGCTACACTCCCTGCATGAATGCTACACTCCCTGCATCCCTGATACTCTCCCTGTATGCCTGCTACACTCCCTGCATGCCTGCTACACTCCCTGCATGCCTGCCACACTCCCTGCATTCCTGCTACACTACCTGCATGCCTGCTACACTCCCTGCATGCTTGCTACACTTCCTGCATGTCTGCTACACTCCCTGCATCCCTCCTACACTCCCTGCATGCCTTCTACACTCCCTGCATCCCTACTACACTCCCTGCATCCCTTCTACACTCCCTGCATGTCTGCTACACTCCCTGCATGCCTGCTACACTCCATGCATGCCTGCTACACTCCCTGCAAGGCTGCTACATTCCCTGTATGCCTGCTACACTCCCTGCATGCCTGCTACACTCCCTGCATCCCTGCTACACTCCCTGCGTCCTTGTTACACTCCCTGCATCCCTGCTACACTCCCTGCATGCCTGCTACACTCCCTGCATGCCTGCTACACTCCCTACATCCCTGCTACACTCCCTGCATCCCTGCTACACTCCCTGCATCCCTGCTACGCTCCCTGCATCCCTGCTACGCTCCCTGCATGCCTGCTACACTCCCTGCATGCCTGCTACACTCCCTGCATCCCTGCTACACTCCCTGCATCCATGCTACACTTCCTGCATCCCTGCTACACTCCCTGCATGCCTGCTACGCTCCCTGCATGCCTGATACACTCCCTGCATGCCTGCTACACTCCCTGCATGCCTGCTACACTCCCTGCATGAATGCTACACTCCTTGCATGAATGCTACACTCCCTGCATGCCTGCTACACTCCCTGCATGCCTGCTACACTCCCTGCATGCCTGTCACACTCCCTGCATGCCTGCTACACTCCCTGCATGCCTGCTACACTCCCTGCATGCCTGTAACACTCCCTGCATGCCTGCTACACTCCCTGCATGCCTGCTACACTCCCTGCATGCCTGCTACACTCCCTGCATGCCTGCTACACTCCCTGCATCTCTGCTACACTCCCTGCATGACTGCTACACTCCCTGCATGCCTGCTACACTCCCTGCATGCCTGCTACACTCCCTGCATCTCTGCTACACTCCGTGCATGCCTGATACACTCCCTGCATGCCTGCTACACTCCCTGCATGCCTGCTACACTCCCTGCATGCCTGCTACACTCCCTTCATACCTGCTAAACTCCCTGCATGCCTGCTACACTCCCTGCATGCCTGCTACACTCCCTGCATGCCTGCTACACTCCCTGCATGCCTGCTACACTTCCTGCATGCCTGCTACACTACCTTCATGCCTGCTACACTCCCTGCATCCCTGCTACACTCCCTACAATCCTGCAACACTCCCTGCATCCCTGCTACACTCCCTGCATCCCTGCTACACTCCCTGCATGAATGCTACACTCCCTGCTACACTCCCTGCATGCCTGCTCCACTCACTTCATACCTGCTAAACTCCCTGCATGCCTGCTACACTCCCTGCATGCCTGCTACACTCCCTGCATGCCTGCTACACTCCCTGCTTGCCTGATACACTCCCTGCATGTCTGCTACACTCTCTGCACGCCTGCTACACTCCCTGCATCCCTGCTACACTCCCTGCATCCCTGCTACACTCCATGCATCCCCGCTACACTCCCTGCATGAATGCTACACTCCCTGCATCACTCCCTGCATGCCTGCTACACCCCTGCATGCCTGCTACACTCCCTGTATCCCTGCTACACTCCCTGCATGCCTGCTACACTCCCTGCATCCCTGCTACACTCCCTGCATGCCTGCTACACTCCCTGCATGCCTGCTATACTCCCTGCATGCCTGCTACACTCCCTGCATGCCTGCTACACTCCCTGCATGCCTACTACACTCCCTGCATGCCTGTTACACTCCCTGCATCTTTGCTACACTCTTTGCATCTCTGCTATACTGCGTGCATGCCTGCTACACTCCCTGCATGCCTGCTACACTCCTTGCATGCCTGCTACACTCCCTGCATGCTTGCTACACTCCCTGCATGCCTGGTACACTCCCTGCATCTCTGCTACACTCCCTGCATGACTGCTACACTCCCTGCATGCCTGCTACACTCCCTGTATGCCTGATACACTCCCTGCATGCCTGCTACACTCCCTGCATGCCTGCTACACTCCCTGCATGCCTGTTACACTCCCTGCATCTTTGCTACACTCTTTGCATCTCTGCTATACTGCGTGCATGCCTGCTACACTCCCTGCATGCCTGCTACACTCCTTGCATGCCTGCTACACTCCTGCATGCTTGCTACACTCCCTGCATGCCTGGTACACTCCCTGCATCTCTGCTACACTCCCTGCATGACTGCTACACTCCCTGCATGCCTGCTACACTCCCTGTATGCCTGATACACTCCCTGCATGCCTGCTACACTCCCTGCATGCCTGCTACACTCCCTGCATGCCTGCTACACTCTTTGCATCTCTGCTATACTGCGTGCATGCCTGCTACACTCCCTGCATGCCTGCTACACTCCTTGCATGCCTGCTACACTCCCTGCATGACTGCTACACTCCCTTCATACCTGCTAAACTCCCTGCATACCTGCTACACTCCCTGCATGCCTGCTACACTCCCTGCATGCCTGCTACACCCTGCATGCCTGCTACACTCCCTGCATGCCTGCTACACTCCCTGCATGCCTGCTACACTCCCTGCATACCTGCTACACTCCCTGCTACGCTCCCTTCATGCCTGCTACACTCCCTTCATACCTGCTAAACTCCCTGCATACCTGCTACACTCCCTGCATGCCTGTTACACTCCCTGCATGCCTGCTAGAAAAATGACAGTATGGATAATAAAAACCTTCAAAACCAGGGATGTCAAGCCCATGTTGACACTTTTCAGGTCGCTTGTTCTATCTAGGCTGGAATATTGCTGCACACTAACAGCACCTTTCAAGGCAGGTGAAATTGCTGAACTAGAAAATGTACAGAGAACCTTCACGGCACACATAACTGCAATAAACCACCTCAATTACTGGGAACGCTTGAAGTTCCTAAACCTGTACTCCCTGGAACGCAGGCGGGAGAGATACATTATTATATACACTTGGAAAATCCTAGAGGGATTAGTACCAAACTTGCACACGAGTGTCATTCCCTACGAAAGCAAAAGACTCGGCAGACGAGTCGGTGCCTGACCAGCCAGGCTGTGGTTCGTATGTTGGACTGCGTGCGGCCAGCAGTAACAGCCTGGTTGATCAGGCTCTGATCCAACATGAGGCCTGGTCACAGACCAGGCTGCAGGGGCATTGACCCCTGGAACTCTCTCCAGGTCTCTCTCCAGGTGAGAAAAAACTGCGACCGTGTAAAACAGCGATTTTGCAGTGTATTTTCGTATGGTTTTTATAGTTGTATTCTCATTTCTTTTGGTCTCATTTAACAATAATTACAGAAATAGATATGATTTTGATTGCTTTCACAATGAAAAGTACCTTGAAATTGAGCTAAAATTTGGGGAAATGTTCGATTTTTGCCGATGTTCAAGAGTAATCAATACGTGTCCAACTGGCCAGTCTAATACGCAGTCATGAATGGCTTGACATTATTTATACAATTATTACAATAATGCAGTAGTCTACATAACAGTAAATCTTCTATTTTTCGTGTGAATAAAAATTCAAAATGGAAAGCAAGCGTAATACAAGAGGGTCCTGGAGACATGTCTAAAGAACAGATAAAATGTTATTTTAGTGCTAGGAATGTCTGCAATGTTTATTCTGGACCCTATTTTGAAAGTGGCATCTCTTGAAATTTGCGTGAAATTGGCCAAATTACCGATTTCTGACCACTTTATTGGGTAGTTGAAATAGGTAAATGCGCAGTTTCTTGTACTCAATCAACAGAATAGAAGGAATACTAGCAAAATAGCTATGAGTTTGGTAGACTGGAACGGGTCAAAAATAGGGCGTAAAGTGAGCGAAATCATCACTGCGTAAATATCGCCATTGGGCTAAGTGTAGTATTCTAACCACTCTGTAATCCGGCAAAATCACTAATCCGGTACCCTACAGGTCCTGATGATGCCGGATTAGTGATGGTCAACCTGTATAAGTCTTCTTATTCCCATGTAACATGATTTCACCTGCTTCATATACATGTTTAATATTCATGTAACCTATTTTATTGTGAAAACCATTACTCTCTTACATATAAGTAAAATATTACAGTCCTTCTAAACATAAGTTAGGTTTAAGCTTGCCTGAAATGCTCTGCATAACTAAGGGGCGTTCCATTGAGTGTTGTAATGTCATCCAATTTTGTACAAACAATATCATGTGGAAATATAGTGAATGAGTGATTGACTTCACACTTACCTGTGCTTGCATATTAGTGAGGCAATCTGGGGTAGACCTGGCTCCTGGAGATGAGGGTATGGTGTTCAGTTGATTCTGTAAACAAAAAATAAAACTAACACCCATGTTACATACTATATATACCATGGAAAAATAAACACATAAGCAGTATAATGTGATCCTTTATTGACAACGTTACACCCACGCAGTGGGCTTTATCGAGTCACAAACAGATCTACCTGGATAAAAGATACATGAGTATTTATAGGATTTAGTCAGGTGGAGAATGCTGAGTCAGGTGGAGAATGCTGCATGTGACAGTCTTCAAAGTAGGGTGATGGAGTCTAAAACCTTGGGTAGCTTTAAAAAGAGATTGGATAAGTATATTGGTAGACTTTCTGCAGTGTTCCGTTCTTAAGTTCTTATGAGGGATAGCAATGAAGAAGTTTCTTGGCAATAGGTTCAGCTATGTTGTAGAAGCCGTTGTTCTGGTTGAAGTTGTTAGATATGATAAACACATTTCCAACATTTTTTCCAATACCTCATTCCGAGTATCTACCTCCACATCCACCACCATCAAGGACATTACCAGTAACAGACAGGACAAGCTTCAATGCACTGCAGGGGTATACACAATCCCTTGTAATGACTGCAGCAAATTATATGTCGGCGAAACATCCAGAGACCTCCAAACACGTATTTCAGAACACCAGTAGTATACAGGCAGATCTGACGACCCAAGGAATGCCTGTGTTCAACACTGAAATTCACACAACTATTTAATCAACTACAGAAACACAAGACTCATCACCAGAGAAGACAACACTCAATACCGAAGAATCCTGGAATCATTACTTATCTGCATATCCAACAACTTCAACCAGAACAACGGCTTCTACAACATAGCTGAACCTATTGCCAAGAAACTTCTTCATCGCTATCCTACATAAGAACTTAAGAATGGAACACTGCAGAAAGTCTACCCATATACTTATCCAATCTCTTTTTAAAGCTACCCAAGGTTTTAGACTCCATCACCCTACTTTGAAGATTGTCACATGCAGCATTCTCCACCTGACTAAATCCTACAAATACTCATGTATCTTTTATCCAGGTAGATCTATTTGTAACTCGATAAAGCCCACTGCGTGGGCAAAACGTTGTCAATAAAGGATCACATTATACAGTGGTACCCCGGTTTACGATGGTCTCCAAACTCGCCCTTTTATGTAAGTTTATTTTTTTAAATGCTTTTGTAAGTGTATTTTTGGGGGTCTAAAAGGACTAGTCTATTTTACATTATTCCTTATGGGGATAAATTCGTTTGGTAATGGCACTTGAACAGCATTCTGGAACGAAAAAATATCGTAAACCGGGGTACCACTGTACTGCTTATGTGTTTATTTTTCCATTGTGTCGGTATTTTATACCATTTATTTCCATATACAGTGGTACCTCGGTTAACGATATTTTTTCATTCCAGAATGCTGTTCAAGTGCCATTACCAAACGAATTTATCCCCATTAGGAATAATGTAAAATAGACTAGTCCTTTTAGACCCCCAAACATACACTTACAAAAACATTTAAAAAAATAAACTTACATAAAAGGGTGAATTTGGGGACCATCGTTAACCGAGGTACCACTGTATATACCATATACAGGTAGGCCCTGCTTTACAGAACTTCATTTCACAGCATTTTGCTAATACAGCAGTTTTCAATTATATCCATTCTTCATTTATTAAGATTTCCTACATTACTTCATTCATATGATACAAAAAAGGACCTAATTAAATCTGCAATTACAGTGAAAAAAGGAGTGTACATCAACGAGTGCCTAACCAGGAAATGTCAAAACCTTCTGTTTAGGTTGAGAAAACTTTAACTGGAGAACAAAATCCATCAGTGCTTCACTCGTGATGGGAAAATGCTAGTTCAACAGGTCAGCAATTTTCTATATCAAATGAACGTGATCTCACCAACTTCCTTAGACAAGCTGACATTACCATTACTGATTAGCCAATTGTCCTCAACACATAATATACGTGTGGTGTATTAGTGTATGTTCCTACTACATTATTGTGCAATTCTTTGTACTAACTTTACTAGCTAGTACCAAATACCTCATATACAATGTACTTTTTTTTAGTGCTATTACTTGCTTAAACTTTATAATATAAATCAAATCTTGCTTCTAAGTTAATTTTATATCATATTTACTATCTGTCCATTTGATTTAGTCCCCATTTATATATTCTTTTGAAATAGTTCTCAACAAATCAATACCTAGTACAGTGGTACCCCGACTTACGATGGTCCCCAAACTCACCCTTTTATGTAAGTTTATTTTTTTAAATGCTTTTGTAAGTGTAATTTTGGGGGTCTAAAAGGACTAGTCTATTTTACATCATTCCTTATGGGGATAAATTCGTTTAGTAATGGCACTTGAACAGCATTCTGGAATGAAAAAATATCGTAAGTCGGGGTACCACTGTACTGCCTTTCATCCAATAACTCCTTTACTTGAAGCTTTAAAAAATTAAGGTGCTAATTCTGGTGCTAAGTGTTTTACTCTCATTGTTTACTATTATATTCCCTAAAGTGTTTACTCTCATTGTTTACTATTATATTCCCTAGTTTCTTTATTTTTAAAAAAATTATCTAACTGCCACAGTTCTTATATTAATTTTTATTATAATAATTAAGGTGCTATCTCAGGTGCTAAATTACTTTACTTTCATTGTTTGCTATTATTTTCCCTAGCTCCTTTATTCCTAGCTTTAGAATAACTACCATAGTTCAATTAACTGCATTTGTATAAATTAACTAAGGTACAAATTCACGTGCCAAGAACTCTGTCAAATATCCTATATCTCTGTGAACAATTGTTAAAAATTTTAATAATCCAATAGTTACTAAGAATTTAATCTAGTACCATATTATTAAGTTTAGTATTATCCATTGTTCTCAGGTCTAGTTATAGAATCACATCAAATCTTATGATTATACAGGAATTGATCCTGATATCAACCTATTATTAAATGACTTACATGATTCCAACAGCAACTGCAACTATTACACAGCAGATCAAACAAAGACATTACTCAGAGCCAACAATAACATAACTATCTTCAATTACAATGTTAGATCTTTGAGCAAACATTATGATGACCTCACAGCACTACTCCAATCCCTACAGACCAATATGTCAATCATCACACTCACTGAGACCTGGCTAAAGCCTGATACTACAGATGTCTATGCCATCACAGGTTACACAGTCATTCACAACTGTAGGACAGATCAGCGAGGGGGTGGAATAGCTATATATTACTCAGATCAACTTGAATGTATCAATAACTCTTGCATAAGGGATGAGCATGGAGAATATATTATAGCTAAATTTAAATCAAAAGACCTGCAAAAACCCCTCACAGTGATAAACATCTACAGATCACCAAAGTCAAACATTCACCACTTTAGTGAAAAACTAGGAAACATGATAACTGATGCACACATGAACAAAGACCATTTGCTGCTCACAGATTTCAATATAAATCTCCTACACGACCAGGACCCACAAGTAACAGAATTCACAAACACTATGAGTAACTGCTTGTTACTACCAACAATATCAAAACCTACAAGAATCTCCGAGACTAGTACCTCATTACTAGACCACATCTGGACTAACACTATATCCCCTCTAAAATCAGGCATAATCACAGACAACACCACAGACCACTATCCGACCTTTCTCATAACCAACCTTGGTAAATTGCCCCAAGCTATTACAAAAGTTACCTTCAGACTACATAACGAGTCAGTTGTAAATAACTTTATAACAGCTATGATTAACAGTGACTGGCATAATGAGTTAGAAAAATATTCAGATACAGTGGACCCCCGAGTTTCGTAAAAACTTCAATCCTGAAGTCTGCTCAAGTGCCATTACCGAACGAATTTACTCCCTTAAGGAAAAATTTCACGTAGGTTAGTCTATTTCAGACCCCCAAAAATACACTTCCACAAGAACTTACAAAATTATACTTACATAAATGCACGATTTCCGGGGTATTCGTTAACCGAGGGTCCACTGTACTAATGAATGCATCAAGAATTTCCTTAAAAAAAACCCACCACCTCTACAACAAACATTGCCCTAAAAAAACTAAACAGATCACAGCTAAGAGACTTAACAATCCCTGGCTAACACCCAGCATTATTAAATCCATTAACAAAAGGCACCAATATGAAAAACAATACAGAAGGGGTCTAATAACCAGAGAACAATCCAAATGCTACTCATCAATCCTTACCAGCCTGATAAGAAGGTCAAAAAAATTGTATTATGAGAACAGACTCCAGAACATAAAAGGTGATATGAAAAAGACCTGGAAGACCCTATCTGCAATTCTAGGAAATAAAAAGATATCGAAAAACAACACCATCAAATTATCAAAAACAGATGAACCCCTACTCTCACCTACTGAGACAGCAAACAGACTTAATGTTTTCTTCTCCACCATAGGAAAGAATCTAGCGAGTAAAATCCCAAGCTCGAACACCCGTCCAACAGACTACCTCACAAACACCTACCCTAATACGCTATTCCTAGCTCCTACCAACCCAATTGAAGTCTCGCTCATAATCAACACCCTTAAAAACAAGGCAGGAGACATAAACAGCTTACCAACTTTCATGTACAAAAAAGCTTCACAGGTACTGTCCCCAATTATAGCAACACTATGTATTCAATAAATCCATTGAAGCCTCTACCTTTCCATCAATTCTCAAAATAGCTAGGGTCACCCCGATCCACAAAGGAGGTGATCAAACAGACTTGAATAATTATAGACCAATTTCTAATTTGTTTTCTAAAATCTTCGAAAAATTAATTCACAGACAAATCTATTCCTACCTCGTCTCACACAATGTACTCAACCCGTCAATTTGGATTCAGGACAAACAAGAGCACAAACGATGCTATTATGCACATGTTGGAGTTAATATACACCGCACTTGAGAAGAAAGAAATCCCACTGGGAATCTTCATTGATCTACACAAAGCTTTTGATACAGTCGACCATGATTTACTGCTCACAAAATTAGCACACTATGGTATAAGGGGGCACCCACTCAACTACCTAAAGTCATACCTTAGCAACAGAAGCCAATATGTGTACACAAATGGAGCGAACTCTTCCACACAACAAATTACAGTCGGAGTCCCTCAAGGAAGTGTCCTGGGACCACTTCTATTCCTCATTTACATAAATGACCTACCGAATGCATCACAACTACTCAAACCCATTTTATTTGCAGATGACACAACATATGTCTTCTCTCACCCAAATCCAGTTATACTGGCCAACACTGTTAATGCCGAATTACAGAAAATATCAACATGGATGACGACTAACAAGCTTACTCTCAATACTGACAAGACCTACTTCATACAGTTTGGAAGCAAAGCCGTAAATGTTCCACTTAACATAACGCTCAATGGTTCACCCATCACAAGACTCACAGAGGAAAAATTCCTAGGAAGCCACCTTGACAGTAGCTTTAAATTCCAAACACACATACAACAAATTTCCAAAAAAATCTCAAAGACAGTAGGCATATTATCAAAGATATGCTATTATGTGCCACAATCAGCTCTCCTTGCACTATATCATTCACTTATCTACCCTTATCTCACCTATGGAATCTGTGCATGGGGATCAACAACATTAAATCACCTTAGACCACTCATAACACAACAAAAGGCTGCAGTCAGAATGATAACAAATTCCCACTCTAGACAGCATACTCCACCAATATTCAAAAGTCTAAAACTACTCACCGTAAAGAACATTCATACTTATTCTTGTGCCAACTACATATATAAAACTTTACACTCTAATATAAACCCTCCGCTCAAAATTCTCCTCACCAACTTTAATAGGACCCATGACCACAACACAAGACACAGATCACTTTTTGATATACCCCGAGTTCATATCAACCTATGTAAAAATTCTATGCACATAAAGGGCCCCAGAATCTGGAATTCATTACCAGTAAATATTAAGATAACCTTGTCTGAAAATCAATTTAAGACTCAACTCAAAAACCACCTACTCACCCAAAACTAAATAATCATACTATAAACTACTTTGAAAAATGCTCATTATTACTTTCCTATAAGATAATTTCAATTTTTAATAATATGTTACTATTATGTTACCTCCTACTCACCCAAAACTAAATACTCATACTTTAAGTTAATGTCAAAAATGCTCAATGTTATTTTCCTTAAGATAATCTCAATTTCATATTACCATTCGAGAATCTAAACACCTGTTACAATCTAATATCATCATATAATAATTTTAACAGTATAATATCATCATACTGTAATTTGAAAACAAATTTTAACTAGAATAAACTCAATAAATTTCTCTAATATTATGTACATATTCTTTAAGTTACTAGATTAAGCTGCCCCTAATGTCATGGCATGTCAGTGGCTCTCCTAGCACTCAGTTTATATTGTAACTACCAATACCTATGTAATCTGCAATGAAATAAAATTTACTTTACTTTACTTTACTCACCTTAAAAATATTTTAAGGTGAGTAATGTATGTACTGTATATGCCATTTTTTAGGCTTAGCTATAGTGCTCACTTAATATATGATAGTGTAAACATGTTATCAGACTTTTATATGCATTTGAAAGTGAAAAAAGGCTATGAATCACTATACAGTGATTTTCAATTTACAGTAGCCCAGAACCTAACCTGCTGTATAAACAGGGCCTTCCTGTAGTACAGGCAGGCCCTGTGTTTAAATATGCATGTAGATAATTCAGAATGTCACATTTTGAACATGATTATGAATATAAAGTACATAATTTACAGCATGCACGATTCTAAGTGAATTGCACAAACTAGTTTGATTAGTTTGATATCTTTATTATGCACCCCATACCCATCCTGTGGGCGGTAGTCAAAAGATTACAGAGGTACATAATGGGTCCAGGGACTGGACCCCAAAGTTTGCACAAACTGTATGTTGTTTCATCTTTTCCTGCCTGCTTAGAATCAATAAAATAACTAACCTACTGGTAACACCTCAAAGAACTTAAAATATACTCTCTGGATCAAAAGAAAGTGAGAGGTAGCATCCTGGACCCTCTGCTATTCCTGATATACATCAATGACTTTCCAAATGCTTCACAGGAACAGTTGTTTAATGCTGATCTGGTTGCATTAAACAACACAGTAAATGCTGAACATTCTAAAACATCTGCTTGGATCACAACTAACAAACTTGTCAATATTGACAAGACCTCTTATATACAGTGGTACCCCGGTTTACGATATTTTTTCGTTCCAGAATGCTGTTCAAGTGCCATTACCAAACGAATTTATCCCCATAAGGAATAATGTAAAATAGACTAGTCCTTTTAGACCCCCAAAAATACACTTACAAAAGCATTTAAAAAAATAAACTTACATAAAAGGGCGAGTTTGGAGACCATCGTAAACCGGGGTACCACTGTATAGTATTGTTTGAGAACAAAGCAAAAAATGTTCATTTACACTAAGTAATAGGCAGGGCAAAGGTAAACTCTTGGGAATACGCCTGGACAGCAAACTAAAATTTAACACATACATCCACAACATTTCTAAAAAATAAAAAAATAAAACAGTAGGTATTCTCTCAAAAATATCATGTCTTCCAAACATTCCTGTTCACTTTGTATTACTCTTTAATCTATCCATACCTGACCTATGGTATCTGTGCATGGGAATCAACAGCAGCTAATCACCTTAAATCTGCTGTTATTCAGCAAAAATCAGCTCTCAGAATACATAATTACTCGTTCAGGCTCCAGGCAACACATTACTCGTTCAGGCTCCAAGCAACACATTTCCCTTCCTTCATCAAGTTTTAAATTTGCTTGACATACAAAATATTCACACTTTCTGCTGTGCACACAATGTCTACAGAACAATCAATTCAAGCATTAACACAGCTTAAATTTTATTTTAGCTTTATTCCCAAAACATTATACAGGTTCTGTCAATACTGAATGTTAAATTGATTATGGCAATCCAAGATGATATTTTTTTAATTCAACATTACATATGTTATTGAATTCAATAATGGTACCAAAATCAATGGTCCAAGCCTCTTCAACCTTCCACCAGCAGGTGTAGGAAATACTTCTAGAACAAAAGTATAAGTTGCAGGTCAATGAGATGTGGTGACTGTGTAGGCCTCCATGCCTCGGAACAGGTTATAAGAGTAGAACTTTGCAAACTGGTCACAGGATAATTCCACACACACATTAAATAATAATGTAAATAATCTTCTTTCAACAAACTGGCTGTATCCCACCGAGGCAGGGTGGCCCAAAAAGAAAAACGAAAGTTTCACTTTTTAAATTTAGTAATATATACAGAAAGGGTTACTAGCCCCTTGCTCCCAGCATTTAAGTCACCTCTTATGACACACATAGCTTACGGAGGAAGAATTCTGTTCCACTTCCCCATGGAGATAAGCAGATATAAACAAGAATAAGAACTATTAAAAACATGGAAGAAAACCCAGAGGGGTGTGTATATATATGCTTGTACATGTATGTGTAGTGTGACCTAAGTATAAGTAGAAGTAGCAAGACATACCTGAAATCTTGCATGTTTATGAGACAGAAAAGACACCAGCAATCCTACCATCATGTGAAACAATTACAGGTTTCCGTTTCACACTCACATATTTATTTTCAAAGATGATACATTTGTATTACTGCATTTGGTTTACATAAGCAGTTTCTTACATGGAGAAGCCTATTGGAATGCAAGCATTTTAAACCGATGAAAGCTAGAACTTAATTTACAACCTAAAATTGCTTGACATTAAATAAATAAAGTTGGGTTACTGTATGTGAATGCTAAGACTAATACAATTAAATTGTCTGTCTATTAAAACAGTAATGTTAATGTGGAGGGGCAGTAAAACAAAATAGCTCTGACAATTTCAATGTGTGGTGTGAATATAATGCAGAGAATTCGGAGTTTGGAAATTAGGAGGAGGTGCGGGATTACCAAAACTATTATCCAGAGAGCTGAGGGGTTGTTGAGGTGGTTCAGACATGTAGAGAGAGTGGAACGAGACAGAATGACTTCGAGAGTGTATAAATCTGTAGTGGAGGGAAGGCGGGGTAGGGGTCAGCCTAGGAAAGGTTGGAGGGAGGGGGTAAAGGAGGTTTTGTGTGCGAGGGGCTTGGACTTCCAGCAAGCATGTGTGAGCGTATTTGATAGGAATGAATGGAGACAAATGGTTTTTAATACTTGACGTGCTGTTGGAGTGTGAGCAAAGTAACATTTATGAAGGGATTCAGGGAAACCGGCAGGCCGGACTTGAGTCCTGGAGATGGGAAGTACAGTGTCTGCACTCTGAAGGAGGGGTGTTAATGTTGCAGTTTTATAACTGTAGTGTAAAGCACCCCTCTGGCAAGACAGTGATGGAGTGAATAATAATGAAAGTTTTTCTTTTTCGAGCCAACCTGCCTTAGTGGGAATCGACTGATGTGTTAATAAAATAAATTTCAGCATTAAGATTTGTTGTTAGTCTAAATATAGTGGAGACAAGAAGTGCAGCATAAGAATGAATTCTGACTGAAATTTAGATAAGCAGGTTGTATTACATACATTAAGGCAGGCTACCAATTAATGGAAGATGAAGTAAGGAAAGTGTTAAGAAGCTGTATGACAACTACAAAAAAGTTCATCAAAGTTTTTGTTATAGCCTTATTGAAAAGAATGTATTATGAGATTCACATGCATACATCTGTTCACAGCAGTGAAAATTCTAGTTTAAGATAATTCACAAAACCTGATTTATTACTCACAAACTAGCATTAAGCCCATATGAGTCACTCTGCACTAAATCCAGAGTTTACCAATGACATAATGAATCTAATTTCTGTACACTAACTTTCCTGGCCAAAACATAACTACTGTATTTCATTTATCAGTCCTGAATATGACTTATTGTAAAAACTCACCCTGAGATGGGTGATGAATGGCAGGACTCTGAAGCACTTGGAGTGGTCCTTGGATGGTGACATTTTGCCCAATATATGAATGTGGCTAGAAATTGTCTTCACTTGCATTAAACTCCTGCAATTATAATTAAGTAATTACACCAACATTATCTATTCATTGTAATCACAATATAAGAAATATCTCATAACTGAATGCCAGTGATCTCACTTATGTTACCAAATCAATGATCAGTCAGAAGTCTCCAATACGCACTTTCCTATGACTTAGAGTTCTCCCATACATAAATTTAGTAAAACTATCTTTGATTACTAACCTTAAAATAACTTTACTTAAATACCCTTTATCAGGCAGGTCAATAAATTTATTGACTTGAAAGCATGTTCTTTGAGCATGTCATCCTACTCCCTCTGTGCATCTGGGTTCCTGTTTTCTGGCTCTGACCAATCACAAGCCATCTGTGAGTCACTCCAGCTAAGTGGCAATGGCATCTGCTCACTTCCCATTGGTTGAGAGACAAAAATGTGAACACTTTTCGCTTGGCTTCGTCCAGAGCGGTTTTTCTCCTCGAGTTATACTCATATATTCCTAGATTTTACCCTCTACAATGTCAGTAAGTACTGATTGTTGTGTTTAGTGCATAAATGAATAGTTTAGGCATATTTTGATATATAAATAAAGTCTGTGTGAAGCATAATACGACTGCACCATGTAGTTGAGAAAACTGCAAGGAAAAAGGTCAACAAAATTTATGTCCTGCCCGATAAGGGGCGATGTAGCAATTTCAGTAATAATTTTTGTAATGCATATATGAATTCTGTTGTAGTTTGGGTGTGTACAGAACATTTTCATTGTCCTTCCAGATCAATGAGAAATTGTTTTATGGTGGTCCCTCCAATGAGAAGTCCAAATACAGTGGTACCTCGACTTACGATATTTTTTCATTCCAGAATGCTGTTCAAGTGTCATTACCAAACGAATTTATCTCCTTAAGAAATGTTGTAAAATAGACTAGTCCTTTTAGACCCCCAAAATTACACTTACAAAAGCATTTAAAAAAATAAACTTACATACAAGGGTGAGTTTGGGGACCATCGTAAGTCGAGGTACCATTGTATGTCTGTTTTTGAGGACAGTGACTCAGATCCAGAGCCAGATGACCTGGAATTGCTTGACAGTGATGATGAATACTTGCCACTGGATGCACATGTTTCAAATGATGATGAGGAGGAAGACAGGCCATCCAAAAAGCCTAAATTAGCCCCGAAAAAGAAAGGTATTACAATCGAGTACCCTGATGAAGATCTTCATGATGAGCTTGCTCTTCAAGCTCAGACACATTGGAGCAACAAAGACATCCAAAATGACCCTTTGATTGTATACCAACATCTAGTCATCTAGAATGACTGTTCTTCCTCAGGAAATTCATGAAAATGGGAATTGCAATGTTTAGCCCTTTGCAATGTATCCATCAATTACACAACCCAGGGCAGCATGGGTTTAGAGCAGGTCGCTCCTGTCTGTCCCAACTACTGGACCACTACGACAAGGTCCTGGATGCTCTAGAAGACAAACAGAATGCAAATGTTATATACACAGATTTTGCAAAAGCCTTTGATAAGTATGACCATGGTGTGATCGCACACAAAATGCGTGATAAAGGAATAACAGGAAAAGTTGGTAGATGGATCTATAATTTCCTAACAAGTAGAACACAAAGAGTAGTAGTCAACAGAGTAAAGTCTGAGGCGGCTACGGTGAAAAGCTCTGTTCCACAAGGCACAGTACTCGCTCCCATCCTGTTCCTCATCCTTATATCGGACATAGACAGAGATATAAGCCAGATGACACCCGAATCTGCATGACAGTGTCCACCATTGAAGACACTGCTAGACTCCAAGCGGACATCAACCAAATCTTTAAATGGGCTGCAGAAAACAATATGAAGTTCAATGATGAGAAATTTCAATTACTCCGATATGGAAAACGTGAGGAAATTAAAATCTCATCGGAGTATAAAACAAATTCCAACCACACAATAGAGCGAAAAACTAATGTCAAAGACCTGGGAGTGATCATGACAGAGGATCTCACCTTCAAGGACCATAACACTGTAGCAATCGCATCTGCCAGAAAAATGACAGGATGGATAATGAGAACCTTCAAAACCAGGGATGCCAAGCCCATGTTGACACTTTTCAGGTTGCTTGTTCTACCTAGGCTGGAATATTGCTGCACACTAACTGCACCTTTCAAGGCAGGTGAAATTGCTGACCTAGAAAATGTACAGAGAACCTTCACGGCACGCATTACTGCAATAAACCACCTCAATTACTGGGAACGCTTGAAGTTCCTAAACCTGTACTCCCTAGAATGCAGGCGGGAGAGATACATTATTATATACACTTGGAAAATCCTAGAGGGATTAGTACCAAACTTGCACACGAGTGTCACTCCCTACGAAAGCAAAAGACTCGGCAGACGATGTAACATCCCCCCAATGAAAAGCAGGGGTGCCACTAGCACGTTGAGAGACAACACAATAAGTGTCAGGGGCCCAAGACTGTTCAACTGCCTCACAGCATACATAAGGGGGATTACCAATAGACCCCTGGCTGTCTTCAAGCAGGCACTGGACAGGCACCTAAAGTCAATGCCTGACCAGCCAGGCTGTGGTTCGTACGTTGGACTGTGTGCGGCCAGCAGTAACAGCCTGGTTGATCAGGCCCTGATCCAACATGAGGCCTGGTCACAGACCGGGCCACAGGGGCGTTGACCCCCGGAACTCTCTCCAAGTAAACTCCAGAACAAAAGGGCAATTACAACAAAAATTACATATAGTAATTTAAACTGATTAAATGACCTTCACTTTTATGGTGTGACTGAACACAGATGATGAAGATACACAAACTTACTTACATTACAATACAAATAAAACTGAACAAGATATGTTAGATAATTTGGGAGCAGAACTGCAAATGTCCAACTAAATATAATGATCAACAATTCTCAAATTGAAAAATAAACTGTGGGAAAATTCTTATGTCTGCAACTTGAAGTTCAGTACCCACATTCAGCACATAACAAAGAAAGTCTCAAAAATAGTTGGCATCCACTCTAAGATATATTACTGTGTACCTCAAGCAGCACTACTTACACTGTACCACACTAGTCTATCCCAACCTCACCTATGGCTTTTTGGCTGAGGATCCACTGTCCTGACCAGACGGGCTGTGGTTCACAGGTCGCATTGCATGCAACCTGGTTGATCAGGTCATGATCCACCACCAGGCCTGGTCATGGACTGGCCCATGGGGCCAGAGGCTAGAGCTCTCGCTTCACACACGGAGGGCCCGGGTTCGATTCCGGGCGGGTGGAAACATTTCGACGTGTTTCCTTACACCTGTTGTCATGTTCACCTAGCAGCAAATAGGTACCTGGGTTATTAGTCGACTGGTGTGGGTCGCATCCTGGGGGACAAGATTAAGGACCCCAATGGAAATAAGACAGACAGTCCTCGATGACGCATTGACTTTCTTGGGTTATCCTAGGTGGCTAACCTTCCAGGGTTAAAAATCCGAAGAAATCTTATCTTATCTTACCCAAAACACCCTCAAAATATGTCAAATCACCTAAAACCAATAATAACAACAAAGAACCACTGTACACCTAGTATAGTATCATCATTTTGTTAATTTGAAATAAAATATATAACTAGAAGAAACTCAATAAATTTCTCTAGTATTGTTATTTTACTAGTATAGCATCAACATATTGTAACTTGAAATAAAATATACAACTAGAATAAACTCAACCAATTTCTCTAGTATTGTCTTTTAATAGTATGTATAATCATATTGTAATTTGAAATAATATATAACTAGAATAAACTCAATCAATTTCTCTAGTATTAAGTACTTAGTGAATAAGTCTTTAGAATAAGCTGCCTCTAATGCCATGGCATGCCAGTGGCTCTCCTTGCATTACAGTTTTATAATTGTAACTACCAATAACTATGTATACTTGTAACTTGCAACGAAATAAAAATATTATATTATTATTATTATTATTATTATTATTATTATTATTATTATTATTATTATTATTATTATTATTATTATTATACAAACTTCTTCTTTGTTGGGGTTTTATAGGGCCACTGGCAGCATACGCCGTATCGAGCCCTGCCGTCCAACGCTCGGAGAAGGAACCTCGACCAAAGTGGAAGGATGTTATTTTTTTTTATTATTATCTTTATTTACTACAAGTACATGTACATGGTATACAGGCCTAGCTGACATCAGTGACATACTACTATATAGAAAGTCCCTTGTTATGCTGAGCATTTCGGGCAGATTAGGTCAGTGTCCTAGGATGCGACTCACACCAGTCGACTAACACCCAGGTACCCATTTTACTGATGGGGAACATAGACAACAGGTGTAAAGAAACACGCCCAATGTTTCTGCCCTGGCTGGGAATCGAACCCAGGCCCTCGCCTGTGAAGCGAGAGCTTTAGCCACCAGACCACCAGAGCCACAATAACTGCGTATTATATGTCCTTAATGCGCCCTGAATCCAGCAAGAATGTGCAGGTACAGGCCAATATTTCCTGACGGTCTGGAGGATCAAACCCCTCCCCATTAAGAAGGAGAGGTAGGGTTAAAGATTGCACCCCAAACATGTGCAAGGCCGCAAGGAGAACAGTCCGTGCAGAGTGATAACGCAGGCACCACAGTAGGAAGTGTTCCACCGTCTCAGGCTGTGAGGGACACCACGGGCAGTACGGAGAGTCCATCATTCGAAGGTGGTGTAGATGAGCCGCCAGTCGTGAGTGCCCAACCCGGAGGCGAGTCAGTGCAACATCCACTGAGCGATTGGGATGGCGAGCCCAAGGGAAGGGCCATTGAAAGATCGGACAGAACTCAGTGCCGAAGTAGAGAGGGAGCGTACCAGTTCCTTCTGCCACAAATGACGGATTTCCTTCCAAACAGTCCTTGTGAAATCACTGCGGCCCAGTGCAAGAGAGGTAATGGTAGGAAGTGCATGTGCGAGGGAGGCTGCACGATCGGCCACTTCATTGCCCCGAATGCCAACATGGGCAGGTAACCACTGAAGGGAGATGCTCCAACCTGGATTTCGCAAAAAACGTAGGATAAGAGACTGCGTCTGTCGGACAAGGATGCGTAGGGACCGTGGACGGTCAGAACACAAAAGTGCAAGGGAAGACTGGGAATCAGAGAAGAGAACCAAAGGCTGAGGAGGTTAGTGAGCAAGGACAAAAACCAAGGCCTGATGAATGGCGAAGAGCTCTCCTGCTAGGACCGAGTGAGCGGGGTCTAACCGCCAGGTTTGACACAGAGAAAGATCAGCAAAGAATGCAGCAGAAGAAGTAGAAGGGTGGGGGGAATTTCGTGCTGAGCCGTCCGTGTAGATGGAGAAGGAAGAACCATATGTGACAGCATGAAACTCTTCAAAGAGAATTGCAGCTATCTGGGGGAGTTTCCTGTTCCTAGAAGGCCAATCCAGGTGGATGTACTGTGTCAGGTCCATCCAGGGGGAGACCGGGGAGTGAAGAGGGGAGGGAGCCACCAATGGTGTAGGGAGTGAAAGGTAGGTCAAGGAACGTTGGGCCCTGGCCACAAAAGAAGGCTGAACCAAACGTGGGGGGACGGAGGCTGCCTCCCACACTCGTGGGGAGAGGCAGCATGGGTGAGTACAAGGCAGAGAGGCCATATGATGGAGCCGTAAGCAGTTCCTTGCCATTCTCATTGACGAGAGGGGGACTATCCTAGACTCTGCTTCCAAGGCTGCAATGGGAGTAGAGGGGAACGCCCCCAGCATACTGTGGATGGCCGAATTCTGGAGAATATCCAGGCGGTGAAGAGAGGAGGAAGAAGCTGAGCCATACACCTCACTCGCATAGGTGAGTTTGCTGCGAACCATAGCTGTATAAAATTTAAAGAGGAGGTCTCGATCCGCTCCCCACTTTGTGCCAGAGATCCGGCGCACGAGTGCAGTGCGGCGTGTACATGAGAGGTGGAGAGCTATTATGTGTTTCCTCCCCGTCAAGAGTGGTGCATCCAAAGTGACACCCAACCATCTATGAGAAGAGACCAAAGGGAGTGGTGTCTGACTCAATGAAACAGATAGAAGAGTAGAGAGGCGTCGTCTAGTAAAACATAAGAGCCGGGACTTTGCGACACTAACCTCCAAACCCCAGGTGGCAGCCCATGATGTTATGCACTGTAGGGCATGCTGAAGTTTTTTTTGTGCAGCCAGCAAAGTAGTGGCACCGTACATAAGGGCCACATCATCTGCATACACCAAGGTATGCACGCTCTGTATGGAAGGGAGATCCGACATTAATACAGAAAAAAGGAGAGGACTAAGAACAGATCCCTGGGGCACTCCCCGGTATATAGGACGGGGTGAGGACATCGTGCCACCTGCTGCAACCCGGAAGGTTCGCCCTTGTAAAAAGTTCCACATCCAACGGAGGGGGCTCCTGCCAGCCCCATGCGAGCTAGCTTAAAAAGTATCACCGTGTGGGATGCAGAATCAAATGCTCCACGCAGATCCAAAAAGGCAGCCAGAAGGAACTCCCGGCTTTCGAATGAAGTATGCACTAACTGCGCAAATTGAAGCAAAGAGTTGAGGGTGGATCGACCCTCACGGAAGCCACTCTGGTTTTCAGGTAAGAGGCCATGTTACTCAGTCCACCATGAGAGATGGGTGGCAACCAGTCTTTCCAACACTTTACCCAAGCAGGGCAGTAAAGCAATGAGTCGGTAAGAGTCTGGTTGGGTATTATCTTTGCCTGGCTTCAGAATCGGAACCAGGAGAGAGTGCTTCCACACATCGGGGAAAACTCCTTGAGACCAGCTGGCATTGAAAACCTCCAGCATGGCATCTGTACAAGAGGGGGGTAGATGCAGTAAGAATGAATAAGGTATGTTATCCTCCCCAGGAGAAGAACAGGAAGAAAGCTGGGAGAGTGCCCGCTGTAGTTCATGAGAACTGAAGGGAGATGCCAGCACCTGGCAGTCAACCTCGGGTACTATAGGGGGCAGAGGACCCCATTTGATCGCCCTAGAAGGTAGAGGGGGGGGAAGAGCACACTTAGGCCCAAAGAAACTAACAAACAATTCCGCTTTATCCTGAGGGAAGAGTGGCGTTGCACCATCCCCAACAGAGGAAAGGAGCTTACAGATCGTGATCCCAGCATAGAGTGGAAGAAATCCCATGCCCGGCTAGCAGAGGTGCGAAAAGAAAGAGAAGAACAGAAAGAAGCCCATGATTCACGTTTTGCATGGAGGAGTGTTCGCCGACATAAAGCGTCAGCCCTTCGGTAAGCCAACTGTAGAGCCCTTGAAGGTTGGCGCCGCCACTGTGCACACGCCTTTCGACGGGCCTTCACTGCCTGGAGGCCCTCATCATTCCACTATGGAACCCAGGGGTGAGAACGGGAGAAGCTCCCAGAAAGACGAAATGAATGGGAGCCTACCTCCAACATGGCCCCTTGAAGGGATGCAACGGCATCGTCCAACGCAGAGTCTTGAGGCAGGCTATAATCAAAGAGTGTGTTACTGTAACTCGTCCAACCGGCCTGAGGGGTTTTCCACCGTGGACGAATTGCCGTCACTGGCACTGTTGGGGCTCCATTGGTAGATACAGTGACGGGGAGATGATCACTCCCCATGAAGGGACCTACAGAAACAACGGCTGTAGTGAAATACCCACACCCAAGAACGAGGTCCAGGGTAGAAGCTCGCCCTGTGTAAGGATCCACTCTAGTCCTCAATCCTGGTGGTGTGAGCAACGAAAGGGGAGATGCGAGGAGGGCTTGGAACAAGGCCCTACCTGTGGGATTCATGGCTCCCAAAGAAATGGATGGCTCCCAGAAATGGTGCCTAGCATTGAAATCCCCTATGACAAGTGCAGAACCACTGAGTTGCCCAAAGTAATGGGTAAACTCACTCTGTGTTACTGACCTGCCCGGGTTGTAAATCAGGAGGAAGGTGCACCACTGAGTGCCCAAGGCAACGCGCACAGCTAGAGTTTCTAACACCCCATTCTCATAGGTTCGGAGGGAAAGATCATACTCTGGAGCCGGCTACACACCAGAAGAGCTAGGCCACCACCACCCCTTTCAAGGCGATCCCGACGATAAACAGTGAAACCCGACAGCTGAACAGGATGACGAGGACGTAACCATGTCTCGGAGAGGCCCCCCACGAGCGGCTGTACCTCAGCCAGATACTTCTGGAGGTCTGGGAGCTTTCCCAATATGGAACGAATGTTCCAGAGAAGAAAAATAGAAGAGTGGGAGTGAGTCTATGAACTATGAAGCCCGATGAGGCGAGGGAGAACCGAGAGACATGTAGTCATAAAAGAGGTGCCCTGTAGGAAGGAGTGAAGCACTTCCTCCACCAAATGGAGGACAGGACGAAGAAATGAAGCCCAGGCAGGGGAGAGTGAAACATCGGAACCATCAATAGCGAAGGGACCTGAAACAGTGGCAGGCTGGGGCTGGGGTTGAGGAGAAATAGTATTAAGGGTAACAGAACTGGTCAGATCGACTCACCCTCATCCCTTACATAGGGCGAATGAGCTAGTCAGTGCTTGGTCTGCTACATCTAGCTATGACAATCTTCCCAGTACCACACAGGCGAAATTAAATGACAAATATGATTCTAAGGGGAGACTTGTTTGTTTTATGCTCAGCCAAGAAGATGACTGTAACATTCCTTTCACTGACTTTGAACTTGATGCAGCACTCACTAAGGGCAACTCCACGTCGCCTGGTGAGGATGGTATTACTTACAACATACTCAGATTGCTGTGTCGAGTACCAGGTAATCCTTTACTTGAATTATATAACATGAGCTATGTAACTGGGGGAGCTCCCTAAATCTTTGACCAACAGCCTCATCATTCCCATTCTTAAGCCCAATCAACAAAATGCTTTTCGCCCAATATCTCTTACTAGCTGCTTATGCAAAACATTCGAGAGGATGATTCTTAATCGTCTCATGTACAGAATCAAACAATTTTTGTTCCCCCTATTGCATGGTTTCATGCATGGAAGGAGTGTGCATCATTGCATACCCACCTTTCTCACTCTGCACACTGACAGCTCATACACTACCTTCCTTGACCTTAAATCTGCTTTTGATGTAGCCAATCGACTTGTAATCATTAGTGAACTTGCCAGAATGGATGTTGGAGGATGACTTCTCCGCTGGATTAAAGGCTACCTGTCCAACAGAAAGTCTTCTGTGTTGTTCCAGGGGCATAGAAGTATAACTAAAGACTTTGAATTAGGAACCCCACAGGGAGGTGTGCTCAGTCCCACTCTATTCAATATTCTAATTAATGCCTTACTTAATGTTATGCCTAGCCAGCCCCATCATTATATGATTAGTCTTGCTGATGATATAATGATTCACACCACCGGATTCTCCAACACCCAAAACATCCTTAACCATGTACTAGCCTCGTGTCAGGACCTGGGGTTGATAATCTCTACTGATAAAACAAAAATACTAAATAGGCGTCCTCCTCGATAGAGAGGCACAGTTCGCCAGATCTAGTTGCATGATGGGCCTCTTCTAGAATATGTAAGAAGATACAGGTATCTAGGCTTTGAGGTCCCACTACTTGGACCTGTTGTAACGAGACTTTGTCGTCAATACAAAGAAAGGCTGAGAGCACTTAGAGTTGTAGTGCCTTCCCTGTTATCCCTGCCTGGTCCTCCAGCTTCTGCACTAATTTCTTGTGTGGAACTGTGTCAAACGCCTTCTTACAGCCTAAGAATATGCAATCTACCCACCCCTCTCTCTTTTGTTTCATTTAGACTTCATGACCAGGCATCAATAACCAACTTCACAGTAGAGTTAGAGACGGTTGACTGGGCTATAGAATTTCCAAACGCCAAGGGTATCGATGATTGGACAGACAACTTTCTTAATAAATTACATAGAGTATACAACAAACATTGTCCTATAAAAATGAAACAGATTACGAATAAACGGCTAGGATGCCCGTGGCTAACTAACAGCTTACTAAAATCCATTAACAAAAAACATCAATATGAAAAGCAATATAGACGGGGATTCATACATAAAGAGTTTATTAAACACTATTCATCAGTTCTCACCAAACTAATAAAAAAAGCCAAACAATTGTACTACTCCAGCAGATTCACTGAAACAAGAGGAGATATAAAAAAGACCTGGAAAACACTCACAGATTATGGGTACCCATAAACTTAAAAAAAAAACTAGGGATATTGTCCTAACTAAACCCAACGAAACACCACTACAGCCTATTGATACAGTAAACAAGATAAATGACTTCTTCTCAACCATAGGACCAAATCTTGCCAGTAAAATCCCAGATACCAATGCCCGAGCAAGTGATTACCTAGATAGGAATTTCCCATCCTCCTTCTATCTTGCACCTACTGAACCCACTGAAGTCACCATGATAATCAAGTCACTTAAAAATAAATCAGGGAATCTGTCTCAAGTCCCACCATTAATATACAAACGAGCCACTCATGTCCTTTCACATGTTATTTCATTACTTTTTAACAAATCACTAGAAACTAGCACTTTCCCGACACTACTCAAAACAGCAAGGGTTACACCAATACACAAAGGTGGTGACCCCACAGACGTAAACAACTATAGGCCAATATCAAACTTACCGTTGCTATTCAAAATCTTCGAGAAACTTCTGCACAAGAGATTATACTCGTTTATAATGACAAAAAGCATACTCAACCCCTGCCAATTTGGCTTCAGGAAAAATAGAAGAACTAACGATCCAATAGTAAAAATGATAGACCTGCTGTACAGAGCCAAATTAATTTCCATGAACGTGCCTATCTGTGCTCATGATAATGCGAGCA
>WNWK01023764.1:0-30623 GCA_009830355.1 Cherax destructor | reverse complement strand
ATTATTTACATATTTTTAAAAATCCCATTAAAAATCTATAAAATCAATATTTTTATAGAATATTTCATATTATTTCGAAAATACATGAAACATTAAAAAGCTCAGAAAATGTGCTAAAATCGTATTTTATTGCATATTTCGACGTTTTAGAGCGGTTTGAGTGCTTTTCTGAAAACTCATTTTAGCTAAAATACTTAGATTTTCACACTTTTAAATAGAATTTCTACTGAATTGAAATTTATGGAAAAGTAAGCAAAATTTTATGATTTTCTTTAGAAGCTTATTAGGTATATTTTATCTAAAAATAGTTTTCAGAAAATCCTTGAAAATGCCTTAAATCGTCAAAAATGCAATAAAATAAGTTTTATAGCATTTTTAATATTTATAATTATTTACATATTTTTAAAAATCCCATTAAAAATCTATAAAATCAATATTTTTATAGAATATTTCATATTATTTTCGAAAATACATGAAACATTAAAAGCTCAGAAAATGTGCTAAAATCGTATTTTATTGCATATTTCGACGTTTTAGAGGTTTGAGTGCTTTTCTGGCAAAACTCATTTTCAGCTAAAATACTTAGATTTTCACACTTTTAAATAGAATTTCTACTGCAATTGAAATTTATGGGAAAAGTAAGCAAAATTTTATATTTTCTTTAGAGCTTACTCATAGGTATATTTATCAAAAATAGTTTTTCAGAAAATCCTTGAAAATGCCTTAAATCTCAAAAATGCAATAAAATAAGTTTTATAGCATTTTGAATATTTATTAATTATTTACATATTTTTAAAAATCCCATTAAAATCTATAAAATCAATATTTTTATAAAATATTTCATATTATTTTCGAAAATACATGAAACATTAAAAGCTCAGAAAATGTGCTAAAATCGTATTTTATTGCATATTTCGACGTTTTAAGGGTTTGAGTGCTTTTCTGAAAACTCATTTTTCAGCTAAAATACTTAGATTTTCACACTTTTAAATAGAATTTCTACGCAATTGAAATTTATGGGAAAGTAAGCAAAATTTTATGATTTTTTTAGAAGCTTATAGGTATATTTTATCTAAAAAATAGTTTTCAAAAATCCTTGAAAATGCCTTAAATCGTCAAAATATGCAATAAAATCAAGTTTTATAGCATTTTGAATATTTATTAATTATTTACATATTTTTAAAAATCCCATTAAAATCTATAAAATCAATATTTTTATAGAATATTTCATATTATTTTCGAAAATACATGAAACATTAAAAGCTCAGAAAAATGTGCTAAAATCGATTTATTGCATATTTCGACGTTTTAGAGCGGTTTGAGTGCTTTTCTGGCAAAACTCATTTTTAGCTAAAATACTTAGATTTTCACACTTTTAAATAGAATTTACTGCAATTGAAATTTATGGGAAAAGTAAGAAATTTTATGATTTTCTTTTAGAAGCTTCTCATAGTTATTTTATCTAAAAATAGTTTTTCAGAAAATCCTTGAAAATGCCTTGAATGTCAAAAATGCAATAAAATAAGTTTTATAGCATTTTTAATATTTATTAATTATTTACATATTTTAAAAATCCATTAAAATCTATAAAATCATATTTTTAAAATATTTCATATTATTTTCGAAAAATATGAAACATAAAAGCTCAGAAAATGTGCTAAATGTATTTTATGCATATTTGACGTTTTAGAGCGTTTGATGCTTTTCTGCAAAATATTTTTCAGCTAAAATATTAGATTTTCCACTTTTAAATAGAATTTCTACTGCAATTGAAATTATGGAAAATAAGCAAAATTTTATGATTTCTTTTAGAAGCTTACTCATAGGTATATTTTATCTAAAAAAATAGTTTTTACAAAATCCTTGAAAATGCCTTAAATCGTCAAAATGCAATAAAATCAAGTTTTATAGCATTTTTAATATTTATTAATTATTTACTATTGCATATTACGTTTAGAGGTTTGAGTTTTGCAACTCATTTTAAATACTTAGATTTCACATTTAAATAGAATTACTGCAATGAAATTTATGAGAAATTTTATATTTCTTAAAGTTATAGTATTTTATAAATAGTTTGAAAATTAAATGCCTTACAAAATGCAATAATAATTTATAGCATTTAATATTTATATATTTACATATTTTTAAACCCATAAATCTATAAAATCAATATTTTAGAATATTCATATTATTTTCGAAAAATAATGAAACATTAAAAATCAGATAATGTTAAAATCGTATTTTATTGCATATTTCGACGTTTTAGAGCGTTTGAGTGTTTTCTAAAACTCATTTTTTAGCTAAAATACTTAGATTTTCAACTTTTAAATAGAATTTCTAGAATTGAAATTTATGGGAAAAGTAAGAAATTTTATGATTTCTTTGAAGTTTATTCAGTATATTTTATCTAAAAATTATAGTTTTCAGAAAATCCTTGAAAATGTTTAATCGTCAAAAATGCAATAAAATAAGTTTTATAGCATTTTAATATTTATAATTATTTACATATTTTTAAAATCTATTAAAATCTATAAAATCAATATTTTTATAAATATTTCATATTATTTTCGAAAAATACATGAAACATTAAAAAGCTCAGAAAATTGCTAAAATCGATTTTATTGCATATTTGACGTTTTAGAGCTTTTGAGTGCTTTTCTGCAACTTATTTTTAGTAAAATACTTAGATTTTCACATTTTTAAATAGAATTTCACTGCAATTGAAATTTATGGAAAAGTAAGCAAAATTTTATGATTTTCTTTGGAAGTTTAATTTCAGTATATTTTATCTAAAAATAGTTTTTCAAAAACTTGAAAATGCCTTAATCATCAAAAATGCAATAAAATCGTTTTATAGCATTTTTTAATATTTATTAATATTTTATTTTTTAAAAATCTAATAAAATCTAAAAAATAAATTTTTATATATTTCTTATTTTAAATTTGAACTTTATAAAATTGCTAAACTATTTTACATTTTGAGTTTTACGTTTGAGTTTTGGAAACCATTTTATAAAATCTTAGATTTTACTTTAATATATTTCTATAAATAATTTAGAAAATGAAATTTAATTTTCTTAGAAGCTTACTCATAGTATATTTTATTAAAAATATTTTTCACAAAATCCTTGAAAATCTTAATTCAAAATTAATAAATCATTTTATACATTTTAATATTATTAATTATTTACATATTTTTAAAATCCCATTAAAAATCTATAAAAATCAATATTTTGAATTTTCATATTTTTATAAAATAATAAATTTAAATCAGAAAATCTAAAATCGTATTTATTACAATTTTAGTTTTAGGTTTATGTTTTTGTCAAAACCATTTTTAGTAAAATACTTAATTTCTTTTAAAAAATGCAATGAAATTTATAAAAGTAAATTTATATTTTCTTTTAGAACTTATCTATATATATTTTATTAAAAATAGTTTTTCAGAAAACTTAAAATCTTAAATCTCAAAAATGCAATAAAATCAGTTTTATAGCATTTTTGAATTTTATTAATTATTTATATTTTAAAATCCATTAAAATCTATAAAAATCAAATTTTATAGAATATTTCATATATTTTCGAAAATAATGAAAATTAAAAGTCAGAAAATTTAAAATCGTATTTTATTGCATATTTCGACGTTTTAAGAGTTTGGTGTTTCTGCAAAACTCATTTTCAGCAAAATATTAGATTTTCACACTTTTAAATAGAATTTCTACTGCAATTGAAATTTATGGGAAAAGTAAGAAATTTATGATTTTCTTTAGGAAGCTTACTCATAGGATATTTTATCTAAAAATAGTTTTCACAAAATCTTGAAATGCTTAAATGAATGCAATAAAATAAGTTTATAGCATTTTAATATTTATAATATTTACATATTTTTAAAATCCCATAAATCTATAAAATCAATATTTATAAATATTTCATTATTTTCGAAAATAATGAAACATTAAAAGCTCAGAAAATGTTAAATCGTATTTTGCAATTTCGACGTTTTAGAGCGTTTGAGTGCTTTTCACAAAACTCATTTTTCAGCTAAAACTTAGATTTTCACACTTTAAATAGAATTTTACTGCAATTGAAATTTATGGGAAAAGTAAGCAAAATTTTATGATTTTCTTTAGAAGTACTAAGTATATTTTATCTAAAAATAGTTTTTCAAAAATCCTGAAAATCCTTAATCGTCAAAAATGCAATAAAATAATTTATAGCATTTTTAATATTTATTAATTATTTACATATTTTTAAAAATCCCATTAAAATCTATAAAATCAAATTTATATTTATATTTTCAAAATACATGAAATATTAAAAGTTCAGAAAAATTGCTAAAATCGTATTATTGCATATTTCGACGTTTTAGAGCGGTTTGAGTGCTTTTGTAAACTCATTTTTAGCTAAAATACTTAATTTTCACACTTTTAAATAGAATTTCTACTGCAATTGAAATTTATGAAAAGTAAGCAAAATTTTATGATTTTCTTTTAGGAAGTTATCATTGTATATTTTATCTAAAAAAATAGTTTTTCAAAAACTTGAAAATGCCTTAAATCGTCAAAAATGCAATAAAATCAAGTTTTATAGCATTTTAATATTTATTAATTATTTACATATTTTTAAAAATCTCATTAAAAATCTATAAAAATCAATATTTTTATAGAAATTTCATATTATTTTCGAAAAATACATGAAACATTAAAAGCTCAGAAAATGCTAGCAAATCATTTTATTGCATATTTCTACGTTTTAGAGTGGTTTGAGTGCTTTTCTGAAAACTCATTTTTCAGCTAAAATACTTAGATTTTCACACTTTTAAATAGAATTTCTACTAATTAAATTTATGGAAAAGTAACAAAATTTTCATGATTTCTTTGGAAGCTTACTTCATATTCTACAAAATAAATATCTGCATAACCTTAAAACAAAAAAACATGCAAAAACTAGCTCTACTCGTGATATGATTGTGTTTCTCTCCTATATAGTGAAGTTTTAATTGTAGATTTATATAATGAAATCTAACACACGAGGTTTCAAGACCCAAATTAGACCAAGATTGAAATAATCACTAAATTGAAACAAAATATAAAAAAAATATTCGGAATATATGACTAGCCAAGGGATTCGAACCCATGTTGTTTTGGCCCGCCTTATGGTGATTGAAAGCCCATGACGCTCCTAACCCACAGGACCACGCATTGCGTGGACTTTCGCTCACCATAAGGCGGGCCAAAGCTGCTTATGGGTTTGTCACTGGCGCTAATTACAGTATTGTCATTGATCAATACCACTTGTTCATGGTCACAATAATATATATATATCCGTATTCCGTATAATCGCTTCAACCTTAGGTACCTAACAATTTTTTCAGGAACAGTTAAACATGCGTTCAGGTGGAAGTAACTTCCCATATTTCATACTTTGGAGTTGGTTACTTGTTGGAATATACTTTTCATTTCCTAGAATGACATAGAAACTAGGAGGAATACTTAACATCAATATAAAAATTATTTTATTCGTTCCGTTTACCTGTCTCAAAGTTGTTTTGTGGGACCTCTTACCAAAAAAAAAAATATTCACCAACTTTTGCAGTTTAAATAAATTTTCTTATGGGCCTGAAGATATACTATAAGAATTGAGTTTTCGTAAATGATTTTATTTTAGATGAATGTTCAACGATGCAACCATGCACAGGCCTCTGCTTCCTTCGTCTGCAGGCCATCTGCAACTCCGTGAGCTTAAATCAGTCTATGTAGTTGACCCCATCAGAACACAGAAGTGCCGTGTTATAAGGCAAATCAAATGTTCCTCACATTCCATAACCTTTTTTACCGTTTTTGTCAGTAGCAACCAAGCATTTGGAAAAAAAAAAAATACTGGAAGTAGCGAGTAAGTTTGAACGCTAGATCATAGCCTAATGAGGTGTTATTCTGGAATGTACCTCATAGGTGAAAAGCACATTAGTATGATCAAGTACGTTTATGAATAAAAATGCTCACTGATTAGCCCGAGCTAACACTCAAACTATACGTCTCTTCTAGATTCATTAATTAAATTAGAAGTGAAAGGGCATCAGTTTCCGGATAACTCTACATCTTCGTGCCTAGAAAAAATATGTTTTGGGCGAAACTTATTTATATTTTCATGGGAAGCGATAAACCAACAGGGTCATGAAGCATCTAGGGAATGAATGGTAATCGGGTTCAATACAATACCTTGGATCAGTGGTTCTTAACTTGGGTCGCGACCCCTATCTCGGATTTGTCCTCCACGCTCCCTCTTTCCTTCGTATAAATTTCTAAATATAAGAATTAATAAAAAGTCCTCTTTATTTAAGTAGGAAAAATTGAAACAAGTTTTCATTCTTAACTTTTATTATTAACTATTCATAATGGTGTATTTAAGGAGCAAATGGCAAATACCCAACATATTCCTTAGTTTTCCTGGAATTACTTACGCTCCCTCACCCCCTAGTTAAGAACCGCTGCCTTGGATAGAAGGCCCATCACCAAAATCAAGGCACCCTTACCACCCCTTCCCCATGAGGTTATGGGAGAAAAGTCACCGTAACTAAGGCTGAATAATGTTGATAAGGTTAAATAACGGTACAGAATTCTGTCACAGCTCGCTCTCGAGAATATAAAAAGTTTCCAGAACTAAAATAAGAAAGAGCCCGACTATAAACCCCAACTTAAAACTTCCACAAGCGTCCCTTAAGCCTAGCTCAAATATACACAAGAACAAATAAACAAGTACCTGATTATCCATTATTGTCCCATTTTATACAGTACTTTATGTACAACCAGATTGTTTCTTTCATGTACAAAATGTCAGTTCGATTCCATGTACCCTGATACAAAGGTCAAGGTGGCGGAGGTTCCTCTACTCTCGTTAATCAATAAATCGCCTCGTCATTCAATATGTCATACCGTTGCAATGATGCAACTGCCTTGTTTCTAACCAACTGTCTTCACGGTGGGCTTTATTCTTTCCCAATAAGTTGGTTTTGATTTATAATATAAAATCTAGTAACAACATAATTTGGGTAAATCTGCTATACTTGGGTAGCCAATGTGTTCTCAGTCATTATAGTTTACTGGCTGAGAGTGACCAACCGCCATGGAAATGGATTGAACAGTAGTCAAGAGATCCTCAGCCTATCAGCAATGAGAAAAATTCGTCTCGGAAATTAAATCTAATTTATAAACGTTAAATTTAAATAAAAAATTATTAAATGTATCAATGTGGACCATTAGACTAGCAAATATTCACCGAAATAGTTATTTAATTAAATTTAAAAATATATATCTTTGTCCATGTCATTTTATATGACAGGCTTTACACTAAGAGGCAAGATTAAAACTGGATATATTGAGGTACTTGCATTTCCAATCAGTCAACTGGAATGTATAGAAAACCATGAATAAATCCTTCTGGCTCACTTTGGCTGGAAGTCACAACCTCAACATTTCAACTCATTCGGTTTAAAGGTTGAATTGTGTGCTCGAGAGTCAGCCTCGGATATCAGCCTAAACAGCTCACTGCTACCATTCCGCATTGGTGCTGTGCAGAGACAGTGTTAATAAAAGCTGCGTTAGTGGCGATCACAAACAGTGAAATACTGGTGTGATTAACTGCATATGCATCCATTTCTTGGATATTCCATCACTTGGTGACAACGGATGGATTCTAAAGACCTTACTGTATATTTATCTTTTAGTTGGCAGGACATGCTACAACAGATTTTAATCTACCGAGGCCTCCAGTAGAAGTGTGTTGCAGTTGTAAGAGTCTACCAGTGCCACTTGTTAGGGTCTCGTTCAGCAAGGGTCATTCACCTCGACTAGTAGTTACTGAAGACGTGTCCAGTACTGGGTGTTCATATCGTGGTGTTGGCCTGGCACCGCTACTGGCACTGACACGCAGGAGACAGCAGACCTGGAAAACAAGAAAATCATTTAAATTTTATGCTAAGAGTGGAAAAACATTACCAATAAAGATGCTTTTAATAAATAAAATGTTAGGGTATCCTCATAAACATTCACATTATGTTTTAATTTATTTTCTAATTTGTAGATTCCATAGCCACACCAATTTCCATTTTATAATTCGATTGATATAAGAAACAACAGTGTTCCCATTGCATTACAGTTTAAACATTCAACTTATGAATGTGTATAACAAAAGAAATTTTAATTTTGACTGTTGATATCTTTCGTAAATATGTTATATTAAAAGACGTATAATAATAATTAAAATCACTGGTTTTGCAACTGCAGAATAATGGTAACCGCAACTAGAACAATGGAAACTAAGACAATGTTGTTATATAATTAACTAGTATAACGAAACTTATTTGTATACTCCATTCAAGTAATTGCAGCTACCATTCCGTGAGGTAAAATTGAATAGTTCCCATTTACCAGGCGTTGTATGACTCCTACGAGCTTAAATTCTCCCCTATAATTATAATTTGAGCTGAGTGCATAGTTCTTTAATCATTGTAAATCAGAATAATAGAACAAAGAATTCTGACATCTAGCTTCTCAATTGCCAGTATGCAGATAAATACTTACCAGCCTGGGAGTTCGGTGGTGTGGGCGTGTTGTACTCGTGGGTGTGGGGAGACTGGTGGTGGTGAGGCTGGGTGATAGAGCATGGGTGGGCAGGTGGAGAAGCTCTGGCGTGAGTAGAGGGAGTCGTAGGTGGGACCCGGCTCATGTAGGGGTTGTGGGCGTGTGTGTTGTCCCTGTTGGGGACATGCCTCCCACACCCCCCTGGGCTACCGGAATGGACTTGATGAGGTGGCAGGCAGTTAGGGCTGGATGCTACGGAACCCACACTCGAGGTCATCCCGAAACCCCCGCCTCCAGCCATAGGCCTAGAAGAAAAATAATAAAATATAAAACTACATATTGCCATTGTTAAGGAGAGTTAGTTACAGCCGCATCGTGCAATAACTAAGCTATATGGCTGAAGAGTCAATCGACTAACTCCTACACTGCTAGGTCAACAAAAACCGTAGTGCTAGAAGACTTGTTTTTTAGGTCCTGTCTTTCCCGAGATTGAACATGCTACTGAATTACGAGATACATTGACCATCGTTTCTATCATGATTTTCTTTGTACTGCTTTAATTAATGCGATGCATTTCTTTGTATATTGTTAATGCAATTCATTTTCCACAACAGCTATAGTCAATTTTAAATGAAACTCTACTCTGTGTAGAGGTAATCAGCAGTGCTGTTAGTGGTGATTGACAATGGTAGGTTAAGTCATTGGGTAGTTGTGGAAGTGTTGTTAAGTAGTATGATCTGGTGGTGGCAATAGTGGTGCTATAGTTAATATAAGAACAAGAAGGAACACTGCAGCAGGCCCTACTGGCCCATGCAGGCAGGTCAATTCTCCCACCGGCAAGTATTGCACTAACCTAGTCAGGTCAGTCACATTCCACTTGGGGAAGAACACGGCATCTGACCTAGTAGCTTTTAAACTAGTCAGGTCCAACTCACACCCCACCCACACCCACTCATGTATTTATCCAACCTATTTTTAAAACTACACATCGTCTTAGCTTCTATGACGGTACTCAGGAGTTGTTCCACTCATCCACAACTCTATTACCAAACCAGTGCTCCTATATCCTTCCTGAATCTGAATTTTTTCCAACTTGAAACCATTGCTGCGAGTCCTGTCTTGACTGGATATTTTTTAGCACGCTATTTACATCCTCTTTATTTATTCCTGTTTCCATTTATACACCTCAATCATATCATCCTTAATTCTACGCCTTTCTAGAGTGCAGATTCAGGGTCCTCGGTCTATCCTCATAGGAAGAATTCTGATACAGGATCAACTTTATCATCCTCCTTTGTACGTTTTCCAGTGCATTTATATCCATTCTGTAAAACGGTGACCAACCCTGTATGCAGCATAATCTAAATGAGGCCTAACCAAAGAGATTATAGAGAGTAGAAGAACAACCTGAGGACTTCTATTATTTATACTTCTTGATGACCAAGGATTTTGTTGGCTTTATTGCGAAACACTTATGCACTGTTGTCTTGATTTCAGATTACTGCTAACCAGAACTCCTAAATCCTTTCGCAATCCGTAACATTAAAGGATCTACATTGACTAATTTATATGTGGCATAGTTATTTATCCATTCATTATGACCTCTCTCAATAATCCTCGTAACATTCAGTTCCTCTACTTGGTCCTCTGTGCTTGCGTTTATATAATTCTCCCTGACACAATTCTTCACTAAAAAACACTTCAAATTCCTTACTCTGAAACCATGTTTCTTTATGGGATATTTCTGTCTTCAAGAGGACTCAAATAGATTGCTGGTCCCGAAGTGCAAGGTTAGAGCTGAGGCGATGGGCATTGAAGGGAAGGACAATGTTGTGACCCATTGTTATTGAAGTCCCACATATCTCCGAGGTATATCTATATAAGCAAGGTTTAGATGTGCCAGAGTTCTTCCCAGTTATGGGTGAAAGGTTTATTCAAGATTGTACTTGTAAATTCACCCACAATTCTTCACACAAGGTTCACTCACCCATAAGTATCAGCCACGGACATAGGCGGTGGCGGTAGCAGCGTGTACATGGGCGTGGGTGTGAGAGGTTGTTGATAATTCTCGTTGGGGAGGATGGTGCTACGCCCTCAGCCACTCGTCTCTGATTCCGAAGTTTCTCCTCCGTCGCCATTTTGCGCGTCGATTGCTGAACCAAACCTGTCACAGAAAACAGACGATGTGAAAACTTTTACGGATTAACTAGAGATACAATTCTATTCGGGGATTTAAACCGGAGGGTTATATATGATAAGGGACTAATCACCTCAAACTAACTTTTCCAAGCTGAGGGACTAAACAAGTTTATAGGCTGGGTAAAAATAAGTACAGTTATCACTTATATAATGTAAAATACCCAACAGCTGCACATGTCTTAAAATGTTGTTCGAACTTTTAACCCCGAAGGGTTAGCCACCCAGTATAGCAAGAAGGAAGTATCTTTGATGGACTGTCTGTCTTATCGCCATGGGGTCCTCAAACTTGTCCCCCAGGATGCGACCCACAACAGTTGACCCAGGTAACTACTTGCTTCAAGTGAACAGGGGACAGCAGGTGTAAGGAACCACACCCAATGTTTCACCCTTGCCGGGGATCTGGAACCACGGACACTGTGTGTGAGGCGAGGCGTTGCCTACCGGGCCACGGGTACTCATCAACTTGTTGTAATTTTATTACATTTTCAACATAATTGCCCTAGTCCAGTAAAGCCTAAAGGTAACAAAGTAACTAAAACATAGGTAACAAAGTAACTAAAACAGGTAACAAAACAACTAAAACATAGATAGCAAAGTAACTAAAACAGGTAATAAAGTAACTAAAACATAGGTAACAAAGTAACTAAAACATAGGTAACTTACTTGTATCCTAGCTTCTGGAAGACCAATTTTAGCTGCAAGTCTTTCCCTCGCAAACACGTCTGGATAATGCGTCCGCTCGAACTCTGAGGAGGCGGGGAAAGTGGTCATGAAGGGCATGACTTTTTGTTTTTATTAACAAATGTAGCATAAAATTGGGTAATGGATACCGACAGGTGGGTTCAAAGAGCACGTGATCCAATACTAGAACATGTTTATGTACTAGAAAAGTTTTATAATATGACCTAGTGATGGTTCATGTGTTCTTTAGATAGACTTTATTAACAAAATTAGGTACACGACGGTGTGTGGATTCCCAGATTTATGGGATATTTAAAGAGGAATATCCACAAGGTATAAGGTTCCCTGACATACTCCATCACACACACAGGAGCTGAGTAGACAGGGCCAGGGCGGTCTCAACCTCTGCAACCACAATTAGGTGAGTACAATGAATATCCGAGTAAAGAAACGAATTTTATCAGTTTGAACTAAGACACTTCAGTAGGCCACTTTGGATTCAGTAGCTTTGGTAGCTTTAAAAATTTCCTATCCAACGGGGCTGGGTTTCTTACAAATGGGGATTTCTATTTTCCGTGCCAAAAACAAATGAAGAAACGCAGGACATAGCAACCTTTCGATCCTTAAGACCGAAAAGGAGTGCACAACACTCCCAAGACCGAAACATTTACATTAAATGTCCTGTGTGCCATGTCCTTTAGCTACAATTTATCACTACTATATAGCAAGTTTTTTCACTATTTTAAATGACATCTCACACAAGTTGAATGTATGGTGACACCCAATCAAGAAAACACATCATATATTTATCCACACTTTAGTTGCCTCTGCCAGAACAGTACCAGAATCATTCGAAACCTTAAATTTGCTGATTTAGCTGACGTTAGAGAAGCAGCCACTGAAGACAACGGAGTGAATAATCAACAATTTGGAAGGAATGAAAATCCCATTAGTTTCAATTTTCTCAGCTCTTCAAATATTTTTTATTATGTAATATTTCACGTTTTTTTAAAAGCATTTTTAAGACGGAATGAGGTGTTTAATGCTGAAGGAATCTTGATCCGAGGACTGGAGCTCTAAGCCCCCCAAGGTGACAGCACCTTGGGGCTTAGAGCTTCCTGAGCTCCTGTTTGCAATTGAAGCTGCAACCTTAGTGAGCCCCTTATATCCAACCTGAAAGTTGCCTGACGGCGATTTGGGGATCATCGTTCCCCCCTTCCTTCCCGACCCTGTTCCAGACAAAGGCCTTCCTCTTGTTGATGGCCTGATTAGCTTAGCTGTTGGTGCTGGCCTCACAAGCCTATATACACCACAGTTCAGGTCCTTAAGGAAGTTTCTTGTGGAACACTTCAAGATCCCTCTTGAAGACAGCGTAGGGTCTGTTGGTAATTTCTCTTATGTATGAAGGGGAGGGTGTTGAGTCTTGGTCCCATACACTTATTGTGTTATCTTTTAGTATATATTTAACCCCTACTTTTCACTGGACGCATACCTGGCTGACAGGCCTTTTTGCTTTCGTAGGGAATTAATTTCGATGCGCAGATTTGGGACCAATCCACTCCCGGAATGTTCAAGTACATTATGACATTTCTCTCGCTCTACACTCTAGAGAGTGCATTTCAAACTTGATTTAGGCATTCCCACTAGGACATATTTATTAGAAATGTTTCGATCCTGGGACCCGAAATCAAGGTCCCAGGACCGAAGCATTTCTAATAAAAATGTCTAGTATTCACCACGTCTTTCACCATGCAGTTGCAAGGAATTTTCATCGACAACATTTCGCCCTTGTGTGAGCGGAACATTGTCAATAAAATGTTTTTACGTAACAGCATTTGTTATTTCTCCAGCCTGTATCCACGCAAAGGACAGGAACGCGAGAGTGGCAGTGAATACGCTGAGGGACTCCAGATAAAACCCTGAAGGAGACAAGAGCGTGTATGTGGGTATATATTGATTACAATATTTCCATTCATTTATTTATTAAAGATAAGTTTACCGTCGGGCATAGTAAGTGGGGGAAATTATGAATAACAGCACGAAAGACTACCGCCAGGCTGTAGAGCTGTTATCGCCCTGCGTTGGCAGTTTGTTAGTTGCCTTAGTTCTGTTGACGTTGTATAGCCTTAATGTAATAGTCATTAGTAAGGCCTCACTTAGATAAGGCAACTCAGTAATGAATTCCTAGAAGCAGTGTTACTTTAATTGAGTTTTAAACTACTTTCCAGGAGTAAAACCATTTATATATCAGTTTGTCATGAAAATTGGTAAGTTTATTCATGAATATTCAGCTTTATTTAGAAAACGTGTCTACCTGTTATGCTTGAGTTGTGATGGTGATTTCGGACTTCATTTAGATGTGTGTGTACCTAGTTGTGGTTGCAGGGGTCGATTCACAGCTCCCAGCCCCGCCTCTTCACTGGTCGCTACTAGGTCATCTTCAGCTCCATGAGCTTTGTCATACCTCTTCTTAAGGAATGTGTATGGATCCTGCCTCCTAATTACTTCCCAGACTATTCCACTTCCTGACCACTCTGTGACTGTAGAAATACTTCCTAACATCCCTGTGATTCCATCTGAGTCTTCAACTTCCAACTGTGACCCCTTGTTGCTGTGTCCCATCTCTGGAACATCCTGTCTCTGTCCACCTTATCTATTCCTCGTAGTATTTTTGTCGTTATCCTTATCCCCCCTATTTCTCCTGTCCTCCAGTGTCATTCAGGTGTTTCATAACCTCTCCTCGTAGGACATACTCATAGCTTCGGGACTAGTTTTGTTGCAAACCTTCTTTCTCTGTTCCTTATATCTTGGCTAGGTGTGGGTTCCAAATGGTGCTGCATACTTCCCAATATGGGGTTGCATAAATACACGGTGTACAGGGTTCTAAGACGATTCATTATTGAGATGTCTAGATACAATTTAGGTTTGCTAGACACCCGTATGCTGCAGCAGTTATTTGGTTTATGTGCGCCTCAGATGTGTCCGATTATTATACTCACCCCGAGATCCTTTCCAGCGATATTATTATTATTGTTTTTTTTGTGTGTGTGTGTTTTGTGTGTGTGTGTGTGTGTTTTGTGTGTGTGTGTTTTGTGTGTGTGTAAGAAAGGGTGAGTAGTAAGTATGAGTTAGCGTGAGTTAAGGAAACTACGTTATTCTTCTTGAATTTGCTGATCTTTAAGAAGTAGAGGTTTCATACACGTTAATAAACAGAATTTATAATTTGTAAAGAGACAAATGTCTATTTCACAGAATCTAGACTAAATTTTATACACTTGTTTCCCTTATTCTGTGATTAAGGTACCATAACTAGATAAATACATTTTGTAGGTAATTCCAATCTTCAGGAAGCCTGTAACATGTAACATAAGATGTAGGAAGACTGCAGCAGGCCTACTGGTACATGCAATGCAGGTTCAAAACGATATAGTATATGCCCAGCTTCTCTGTACGCTGGGTGCCGCAAGCTTCCTCACTCAGCTCCTCGCTCCCACCTTTCTCAGGCTCTGTCGATCTGGTCGTTGGTGAAGGAGGGTTCTGTTCCTCTGCAGCTTCCTTTTTAAGGTGCAGCCTCGCCTAGTCCTCACTGTTGCTGTTCTCACTGCTGCCCGCGTTGCTGTCTTCACTCAGCTCAGCATCACCTGTAATCGAGATAACACTTTTTAATAAGAACAATAAATTTTCCCTAGATAATTGATAAATGGTCCTATGTGGAAGACAGCACAAAAGGGGATCTATATTAACTGCTCAGTAACTGAGTAAAGGGAACTGAATGGCCTGTTGCTGTCAGTTTAATCCAGTGATCTGTTATAAGGAGATGCAGGCCAAGACAGTTAAGGGGGAGGGGGGAGGAATCAGAGTCTTCGGAAGTTAAAGTTAATCTTGGGCTTTTTATATCATTGTGACAATGTTATGACTTAGTGAAGATTAGTATTAAGGGTGATAACTACTCCACACAAGAAGATGGTGACGCCACACAGAAGATGGTGACGCCACTACAGAAGATGAGTGACCACACAGAAGATGGTGACGCCACACAGAAGATGGTGACGCCACACAGAAGATGGTGACGCCACACAGGGTGGTGAGCTATTCAAACACCCTTCGCCCACTTCCCTCTCCACCACCACAACAACACCGCCTCGCATCGCCCCTCTTTAGTTTTCATTTTATTTTTCAAACATACGAGAAGTTACAAACAATATTTTAATTCCTTATCTCACATAAATTTGCTTAAAGGTAGGATAAGGAGGGGCGTAAAGGACCAACGACACCACACTGGCTACCCGTTGCGATGACAAAGAGTAATAGGGACGCAAACTTGATCCCCCTTGCCATTTCATTCAAGTTTATTATGACGCGATGCGGGATGGTGCCTACTACCACAAAACTATTTTCCTATATTTATCTCAGCCGTTGCTAGATGTTTAGGCGTTTCCTTGACAGTCTATCACAGCGACATTATGATGTCATTTTTCGCCAAATATACAAATGTGTGGCGAAAGGGAATGGGACTACAAGGATAAATCGGGAGGGGGAAAAATGGAGAGTGGCATCCCTCGTATGGAGATAAGACGTACATATTCCAGCAAGAGCAGTGAGGCAGAAGACACTGATAAGTCCGCCACGCTTGTTGCTGCTCAGCAGCAGCATTTAACATTTAGCAACAGTTTGCTGTTTTCAGCAACAGCTGCTTAACAACCAACAGCAGCAGCAACAGCAGCAGCTGCTCTAGCAGCAGCTTGGGACTGTAGCAGCAGCAGCAGCTGCTGCTGCTGCTGCTTCTCTTTACTACTTCTGCTGCTTCTCTTACTACTTCTGCTCTGCTTCTCTTGCTGCTTCTCCTGCTTCTGCTGCTGTTGCTGCTGCTGCGAGTGTTACAAACCTTGATCTGACCATGAGCGGCAGTTACTGATCTTGATCTATGAGCGAATATTACTGACCTTGACCTGACTATGAGCTAGTGTTACCTCCTTGACCTGACTATGAGCTAGTGTTACTAACCTTGACCTGACTATGAGCGAGTGTTACTAACCTTGACCTGACTATGAGCGAGTGTTATAACCTTGACCTGACTATGAGCGAATGTTACTAACCTTGACCTGACTATGAGCTAGTGTTACTAACCTTGACCTGACTATGAGCAGTGTTGTTACTAACCTTGACCTGACTATGACTAGTGTTACTAACCTTGACCTGACTATGAGCGAGTGTTACTATCCTTGACCTGACTATGAGCAGAGTGTTACTAACCTTGACCTGACTATGAGCGAATGTTACTAACCTTGACCTGACTATGAGCTAGTGTTACTAACCTTGACTGAAGCTATGAGCGAGTGTTTTTAACACTTGACCTGACTATGAGCTAGTGTTACTGACCTTGACCTGACTATGAGCGAGTGTTACTAACCTTGGCCTGACTATGAGCGAGTGTTACTAACCTTGACCTGACTATGAAGCTAGTGTTACTAACGCCAAGCCTGACTATGAGCGAGTGTTACTAACCCAGCAGAAGGCCTGACTATGAACTAGTGTTACTAACCTTGACCTGACTATGGAGCTAGTGTTACTAACCTTGACCTGACTATGAGCTAGTGTTACTAACCTTGACCTGACTATGAGCTAGTGTTACTAACCTTGACCTGACTATGAGCTAGTGTTACTAACTTGCCAGCCTGACTATGAGCTAGTGTTACTGACCTTGACCTGACTATGAGCGAGTGTTACTAACCTTGACCTGACTATGAGCGAGTGTTACTAACCTTGACCTGACTATGAGCTAGTGTTACTAACCTTGACCTGACTATGGGCTAGTGTTACTAACCTTGACCTGACTATGGGCTAGTGTTACTAACCTTGACTATGAGCAGATATTACTGACCTTGACCTGACTATGAGCTAGTGTTGCTAACCTTCGGCCTGACTATGAGCGAGTGTTACTGACCTTGACCTGACTATGAGCTAGTGTTACTAACCTTGACCTGACTATGGGCTAGTGTTACTAACCTTGACCTGACATGGGCTAGTGTTACTAACCTTGACCTGACTATGAGCGAATGTTACTGACCTTGACCTGACTAGTAAGGCTAGTGTTACTAACCTTGACCTGACTGTGAGCTAGTGTTACTAACCTTGACCTGACTATGAGCGAGTGTTACTAACCTTGACCTGACTATGAGCTGATGTTACTAACCTTCTGACCTGACTATGAGCGAGTGTTACCCCAACGCCCTGACCTGACTATGAGCGAGTGTTACTAACCTTGACCTGACTATGAGCTAGTGTTACTAACGCCAGCCTGACTATGACGAGTGTTACTAACCTTGACCTGACTATGAGCTAGTGTTGCAGCCCCCTTGACCTGACTATGAGCGAGTGTTACTAACCTTGACCTGACTATGAGCTAGTGTTACTAACCTTGACCTGACTATGAGTGAGTGTTACTAACCTTGACCTGACTATGAGCTAGTGTTGCTAACCTTGACCTGACTATGAGCGAGTGTTACCCCAACCTTGACCTGACTATGAGCGAGAATTTGTTACCCAACCTTGACCTGACTATGAGCTAGTGTTACTAACCTTGACCTGACTATGAGCAGTGTTACTAACCTTGACCTGACTATGAGCTAGTGTTACCTGACCTTGACCTGACTATGAGCCCGAGTGTTACTAGCATGACCCTGAGTATGAGCTAGTGTTACTAGCAACCCGGCCTGACAATGGGCTAGTGGTACTAACCTTGACCTGACTGTGGAGCTGGTGTTACTAACCTTGACCTGACTATGAGCTAGTAGCACTAACCTTGACCTGACTATGGGCTAGTGTTACTAACCTTGACCTGACTATGAGCTAGTGTTACTGACCTTGACCTGACTATGAGCAGGGTGTTACTAACCTTGACCTGATATGAGCGAGTGTTACTAACCTTGACCTGACTATGAGCTAGTGTTACTAACCTTGACCTGACTATGGGGCTAGTGTTACTAACCTTGACCTGACTATGAGCGAATGTGTTACTGACCTTGACCTGACTATGAGCTAGTGTTACTAACCTTGACCTGACTATGAGCGAGTGTTACTGACGCTGACCTGACTATGAGCTAGTGTTACTAACCTTGACTGACTATGGGCTAGTGTGTTTACTAACCTTGACCTGACTATGGGCTAGTGTTACTAACCTTGACCTGACTATGGGCTAGTGGTACTAACCTTGACCTGACTATGAGCGAAAGATATTGCTGACCTTGACCTGACTATGAGCTAGTGTTACCTGACCTTGACCTGACGCAGGCGAGTGTTACTAACCTTATTGACTATGGGCAGGTGTTACTAACCTTGACCTGACTATGGGCTAATTGTTACTAACCTTGACCTGACTATGGGCTAGTGTTACTAACCTTGACCTGACTATGAGCGAATGTTACTGACCTTGACCTAACTATGAGCTAGTGTTACTAACCTTGACCTGACTATGAGCAGGTGTTACACTAACCTTGACCACAAACTATGAGCTAGTGTTACTGACCTTGACCTGACTATGAGCTAGTGTTACTGACCTTGACCTGACTATGAGCGAGTGTTACTAACCTTGACTATGAGCGAGTGTTACTAACCTTAATTCTGACTATGAGCGAGTGTTACTAACCTTGACCTGACTATGAGAGCTAGTGTTACTAACCTTGACCTGACTATGAGCGGTGTTACTAACGACCTGACTATGGGCTAGTGTTACTAACCAGACCTGACTATGGGCTAGTGTTACTAACCTTGACCTGACTATGGGCTAGTGTTACTAACTGACCTGACTATGGGCTAGTGTTACTGACCTTGACCTGACTATGAGCTAGTGTTACTAACCTTGACCTGACTATTGGCTAGTGTTACTAACCTTGACCTGACTATGAGCGAATGTTACTGACCTTGACCTGACTATGAGCTAGTGTTACTGACCTTGACCTGACTATGAGCAGGTGTTACTAACCTTGACCTGACTATGAGCGAGTGTTACTAACCTTGACCTGACTATGGAGGCTAGTGTTACTAACCTTGACCTGACTGTGGGCTAGTGTTACTAACCTTGACCTGACTATGAGCAGATATTTACTGACCTTGACCTGACTATGAGCTAGTGTTACTAACCTTGACCTGACTATGAGCGAGTGTTACTAACCTTGACCTGACTATGAGCTAGTGTTACTGACCTTGACCTGACTATGAGCTAGTGTTACTGACCTTGACCTGACTATGAGCGAGTGTTACTAACCTTGACCTGACTATGAGCAGTATTACTAACCTTGACCTGACTATGAGCGAGTGTTACTAACCTTGACCTGACTATGAGCTAGTGTTACTAACCTTGACCTGACTATGAGCGAGTGTTACTAAACGACCTGACTATGGGCTAGTGTTACTAACCTTGACCTGACTATGGGCTAGTGTTACTAACCTTGACCTGACTATGGGCTAGTGTTACTAACCTTGACCTGACTATGGGCGGATATTGCAACCTTGACCTAACTATGAACTAGTGTTACTGACCTTGATCTGACTATGAGCTAGTGTTACTGACCTTGACCTGAATATGAGCTAGTGTAACTGACCTTGACCTGACTATGGGCGGATGTTTTCTGATCTCGATTGAACTGAATAAAAAAAAGGTTTGATTTTCATTGTTTTTAATACCCATTAAAACTCTATTAGCAAACTTCTTAATGAGCTGAGATCTCGATAAGATTTGACACTAGAGATTGAAGAAATGTTGAGGTTGATAAAAATTAAGCTTTAAGGAAGGGTCGATCAATCAAGGTCAGATCGCATCTAATTGATCAAACAATCGAAGCCCAAATATTCTCTAATAGATCAATTTAAGTCAGATGGCATTCTAAATGATCAGCCAAGGTCAGATATCTTATAATATATTAATCAAAGGTCAGATAACATCCAATAATAGATAAATTAGGTCAGATAACATTTGTTAATAAATCAGTTAGGTCAGATAACATCCGCCGATGGTCAGATCAATGAAGATCATTGATGCTACCTCTTCATTGTGATCGTTAACACGTCTTATTCCATCTCTGTATGTCTCTAACATATACACACCAACGTAGAGGCGGGGCCAGGAGCTGTGAATCGACCCCTGCAGCCACAAATAGGCAGTATACACACACACCCAACCAACAGACAACCAAGACTGGAGGCCGACACAGCCTCCACTAGCGGAGTACAGGAGAGGCCAAATGACCTCCTCAGCAATTTTTCTCCTAATCTGGTAATAGAGAACCTGAGTTTGACTTTAATATTGGTAATTTAGTGAGGCGTCTCCCTCCTTGCCTGGAAGAGGGAAACTGGCTCTTAAGAAGAGGGAAAAGGATGAGAATGGCCTACCAGAGGGTCAATCGCTCTTTAGATAATAGGGAGGAGGAGAAAAACTAACCTTTGTGTCAAGTGGCCACAAGGGTGTAAATAGGGTAGATGGGTTTAACTACTTCCTTGTAACATTGATCAAATGCCCATTAGAAGACATTTCCCCATTTTCACACCTATTATAACACTGTTTTATAAATATACGGATTGATGCAAGGGCTTCCTACTCTCTCTTCAGTGGGGTACCTCCATGCGTGTGAATGGCTTTTGATCAAGAGTTTGGAGTTACCCTCCACTTGGATCAATTCTGATTGTTCCACCCACTCCCACCCATCTTGTTCCCAGATGCAGTATAACCTTTACGGGTTTAGCGCCTCCCAGAGAAATTAAATTCTCTCTCTCTCTCTCTCTCTCTCTCTCTCTCTCTCTCTCTCTCTCTCTCTCAGAGAAGAGAGAGAGAGAAACCTCGCCTCTGGCCCATTGGGAAACAGTCTAGGCAAAAGACTTATCATGGCAACTAGGAATCCCAGAGCGGCTAGTTTTCTGTTCCAGCGTCACAGTACGGCAGTTCAGAGGGGTAATGCCTACTGGCGCCGCATGAGATTCCTATATCTTAATTTTTAACAAAACGTACCATTATGTAACTTGTAATGTATCGCTCAAACCTCATATAGTAAACATGAAATGTGTGTATATATATATATATATATATATATATATATATATATATATATATATATATATATATATATATATATATATATATATATATATATAAATATATACTATATATATATATATATTAACTCTAAGGGCTAATACCAAGGCCTTTTTGTATTCATATGCTTCTGAGATTACGGCCATATGATGGATATGGGAATGCACAATAAACTAGCCAATTCGGCAGCAAAGTCTAAATTTATGCGTTTTCAGGTAATAGTAAATCTGGGATAGGTGGATAGGAAGGAGTGAGGGTTGCTGGTTACAGGATAGGGAGTGGGGCTGCTGGTTACAGGATAGGGAGTGAGGGTTGCTGGTTTACAGGATAGAAGGTGAGGTTGCTGGTTGGGATAGGGAGTGAGGGTTGCTGGTTACAGGATAGGGAGTGAGGGTTGCTGGTTACAGGATAGGGAGTGAGGGTTGTTGGTTGCAGCCCTCTGTTGATGGATTGGTGTTTGCCTTCTGTAAATCCAAATTGACTGATTCTGAATCCTTACTGTTTGTTAGTTTCCCTGTTTCCAGTTTCTTTTCTGATTACCTTCATTTTGTCTTTGATTTAGCCTCCATTCCTCTGACTGCCTTTTTGATCCTCCTCTGTTCTACTATTTTGATCCACATTCTTCAATTTTGTTTATTTTACCTATGTAACACTCAGGTGCATCCAAGGATATGAACATCTCCTGTGGTCTTCCTTCACCTCTTTAAACCTTCCTATCCACATACAATTTACTTCTATCTACTGGCTGACTACCATTTTTTTCTCCAATATTTTCTTCACCTCTCTTTTCTAATAGTCTCCTCTTTCTTTTATTTTTTGCCCTAATATCTTTTCTTTTCAGCGATTCCAAAAAACTTTCACTCAATATGTATATCCAAATCGCTACTGCTTCTCTAGTCGTTTTCTTTATCATGACACAGAGTTACCTTTTTTGCCTCCCTTATTTAGCATATTTATAACTCTATATATCCTCCACTTCCCTTTAAGTCACTTTCTTCAGCTTCTCCATTCATTCTGTCCACTAAGTTTGTATTCTGCCTTTTCAAACTGTTTTCTTTCCTCTACTTTCTCCTCCATATTTTCAACTTTTCAATTATCTTGTGTTTTTATTTTCATTTTGTTCTCATTCTTAGTCAATCTCTTTTCTCCATTTCATCCAATTCTTCTATTGAGGTTTGTTATCAGTTCCTAAATCATCAGGTCATCATTCTTGTAAGTTCTGTCTGTGCCAGTCACTTCCAACATACTTGTTTTATTCATCCTTGTGGTCCCAACACACTTGTGATTCATCCTTGTGGTCCCAACACACTTGTGACTCATCTTATGGTCCCAACACACTTGTGACTCATCCTTGTGGTCCCAACACACTTGGGCTCATCCTTGTGGTCCCAACACATGACTCATCCTTGTGGTCCCAACACACTTGTGACTCATCCTTGTGGTCCCAACACACTTGTGACTCATCCTTGTGGTCACAAGACAATCGTGGTCCCATCCATTGGCTTTCACTATACTTTCTCTGTCCTCTAGATAATTTGTTATAGTAGGTAGATTAGTATGGTTGTATGTTTTGGTGTCTTGTATTAATGTGTAAGTTATTGGTTGTTCAGAGATGTTTCAGTAGTGTTGATGTGTGGGTACAGGTGTGATGAAAATCTGCAGGTGTGCAGTGGTTGTTTGAATGTGGTGAACAAACTATGGGTTCAAATCCCACACGTTCCGTGGTTTTGTTTACAATCGTTTTGTGCGATTTCATGAGTGGTGGTGAGCAGTATGTTCGTATTCTGGTTGTGTGGTGGTATTTTAGTGATGCAATGATGAACGAATTGCATCGATATGATGTACTATGTATGTAGTGGTAATGAACGAGTGGCGTTGATTTATTCGTGGCTGAGGTGGTGATATGTGGGTGGTAATGGTTGTAGTGGTGGAAGATACAGTGGTGCTGAACCGGGGTGGCGGTGGATGATTATGGATAGTGATAGTAATCGTTATGCTTTACGATAGTCACGGTAGTTAACTGAATAAGGGATGCAGTGGATAGTTATTTATGGATAGTGGTAGTAATTGTTGCTGCTGTGACGGTGGTGAAGTGGACCTCCAGACTGACTCTGGGCAGTGACAAAAAAATCAAGTTACTACGAGACACAAACTGTGTCTAAGTTAGATACATGTCCAATACTTCTGCTTTATAGACATCATATTCGTGACTGGCCCGCAGTTTTGGTTGGCGTGACTAACAGCGCTGTGTAAGAATCTCCTCCCTTACTGTTACTCCTTATATTTACTTCCCCACTGTTACTCCTTACTGTTACTCCCTTACTGTTACTCCCTTACTGTTACTCCCTTTCTGTTACTCCTTTCTGTTACTCTCTGGCTTCTGTCATTCATGTACGCGATAAAATACACTTGGAAAATCCTAGAGGATCAGTACCAAACTTTGAAAAAAGACTGCAGGAGATGCAACATATCCCCAATGAAAGCCAGGGGGCGCCACGAGTGTAAGAAACAACACAATAATGAGTGTCAGGGGCCCAAGATTGTTCAACTGCCTCCCAGTATACATAAGGGGATTACCAATAGACGCCCCTGGATGTCTTCAAGAAGGCGCTGGACAGGCACCTAAAGTCAGTACCTGACCAGCCTGTGGTTCGTACGTTGGGTTGCGTGCTACCAAAGTAACAGCCTGGTTGATCACACCCTGATCTACCACGAGCAGTTTCAGATCGGGCGCAGAAGGCGTTGACCTCCGAAACTGTCTCCAAGACCTGCTTTAGGTAACCCACTAGAGAACAGTGGGTGGAGGTATAGGATGTAGACGAGTGGGTGAAGGTGGGGTGTAGACGAGTGGGTGAAGGTATGGGGTGTAGACGAGTGGGTGAAGGTATAGGATGTGAGCGAGTGGGTGAAGGTATAGGATGTAGACGAGTGAGTGAAGGTATAGGATGTAGACAAGTGGGTGAAGGTATAGGGGTGTAGACGAGTGGGTGAAGGTATAGGGTGTAGACGAGTGGGTGAAGGTATAGGGTGTAGACGAGTGAGTGGAAGTGTCGACAAGTGGTAGAGATGTATACGAGTGGGTGGAGGTGTGGGGGTGGAGGCAGTAGGTGCAGTGTGAACTTTCTTACGCTCAAGTGGGATGCTTCTCACGCTCAGTAAGTTCTTTTTCAACAAGTGAGCTTTCTCACGCTCCAAGCGCGATCTATCTCACCTCGTTATCTTTCTCACGCTCAAGCGTGATCCCCATCTTACGCTCAAGTGAATCTTCTCATGGCTCCAGAGTGCAGACTTTCTCGCTCAGAAGCGTGATCCTTCTCGCGCTCAGGCAGGAACTCTCGCGCTCAAGTGAGGCTTTCTCGCGCTCAAGTGAGCTTTCTCGCGCTCAAGTAGAGGCTTTCTCGCGCTCAAGTGAGAGCTTTCTCACTCAAGCATGATCCTTGGACTAGTAATCTTCAAAACTGTGAAAAGTCGTCTGGTAATGGACTAGGAGTTTGTTGTCTCTTGGTGCACATGTGTGCGTGTGTTGGATATACATATGTACGTCTTCATGCACTGAGGATACCGTAATACGTGCGTGTTTGGTATATACATACTTGTGTGTGGGTATGGTAGGGATACTTGTACGGACGTGTGCGTGTGTTGGGTATTCACTACATTCGTGCGTGTGTTTATAATACACACATGCGTTCAGCCGTTCGGAATACACATGCGTACGTGTACATGTGTTGATGATACACATGTGCGTGTGTTGCGGATACACATGCTTACGTGTGCATGTGTTTGATATACGTGCGTGGCGATATTGTTAGACATACGTACTTGCGCGCGTTTGGTAATACATACACGCGTGTGCGTGCAGGGTATACATACACGTGTGTCTTCACGTCCCTTCAGCCTCGACCTTTGTGTCTCGTCTGGCTTTATAGACTTAAAGACACTCTTCCCTCCCTCGTTCCCTCCCGTCCATCCTCTCCTCCCTCTCTCCCCTTCCCTCCCATCCACCCCCAATCGATCCGATGCTAAACGAGAGAATTTATGAATATGGAGAGAAAATTCGCACTCTGGGCATTAGGTGAAATTAAAAGATAAAACGCAGCGATGTCCGCAGAACTCCAACGGAAGCTGGGCGCTACGGCCCCGCGCTCAGACACAATACCACATCGATCACCTCCTTCTCGACCTCCTACCCACCTTTCACGGCTCCCCGGACCGTCAATAAAGCTCATTTTACTAATACGCCACTCGGGGAAATGGGCCATAGATGAATGTCCGTCAGAGGCGGCGTTTAACAAACATGTTGAGTATCGCTAAGATGAGTTTTTTCCTCTCTCTCCTGGAACACGGCATGGAGAGAGAAGGGCTCCCGACAGGGGGCTGGAAGGGCTGGAATCCCATGGCCTGTAACAAGGGCTTGGAGATAAGTTATGAAAGAGGTTGCAACAGGGTTGTTTTGAAGGGGGCTGAGACAGGGCTGCAGTTGGTTGCAACAAGGTTGTGAAAGGGGCAATAGTGGCTGAGACAGGGGCAACAGGGGCTACAACAGAGGGGTGAGGCAGAATCTGAGACACTGGCTGAGACGAGTGACATCTCATCCTTTCTCAGATCCTGACGACCTAGTAGCACCCCGGCAAGTACCTGACTACATTTTTATTAAATTCTACAGACAAGAACTCAAGTTCCTGGAAGTGTTTAACAGTCTCTCTCTTTCTTTCTTTCTCTCTCTCTCTCTCTCTCTCTCTCTCTCTCTCTCTCTCTCTCTCTCTCTCTCTCTCTCTCTCTCTCTCTCTCTCTCTCATGGGTACCCGATGATAATCCTCTGAGTCCATTTTCTTCATAAATAATACCACCTTCTCACATTCCTCTATTCACTCTGTAAGCTCTTTTAGTACTGTTTTCACTGCTTTATGATCCATTACTACATTAATATACGATACCGACTTGATGAGTAAGACACATGCAACTCTAGGAATCTTTGACAGAAACGTTTCGCCTGGGCTACGGGCACGGTAGCTTACGAAACAGTCACCTCTCCACTGTTGATTGATGAAGCCTGCAGCTCAGGTGTAACCTTTCGCCATTAAAGATTCCTACCGACCGCTACCATAGTTGGGGTTCGAAACCGCAGTCAGAGAGTCTCCAGACTCAGACCGTCGCGTAAGCCACTGAACTCTCTGACCACAGAGTTCGAACCACCCCGTGGTATGTGATTTGTTGCAATCGTGTCGTACGATTTCGTGAGTCATAAAGATTCATATTATTATACTGACAAGTAAACAGGTACTGACAAAAGTAAACAGGTACTGACAAGTAAACAGGTACTGACAAGTAAACAGGTACTGACAAGTAAACAGGTACTGACAAGTAAACAGGTACTGACAAGTAAACAGGTGCCGGGACAGTCTCTTTATTTACATTATTTATATATCTTTTGTATTTAATTTTAATCTTACTAGTAATTAGTAGTAATGTAATAGAGGTAACAATAGTGGTAATAGTAAAAGTTGAAATTAGGTAATAGTAATATTGGTATAGTAATAGGAGTAATTGGAGTAATAGTTGTGATTGTAGTAGAAATATTAGTTGGTAAATTAGACACAATTGCAACACTTGGGTATCTTTCCTCCAATAAAGATACCCAAGTGTTGCTAATTATTAATTACAACTCATCGATTCTCTGAACCATTCATTCACAAATATTAGTAGCAATAATTGTAATAGTAACAGTAGTAAAGTAATTAGTAGCAGATATATAATCATAATCACTATTCACTTCATTAACATAAATACAAAAAGTGACTTTGTTAATAACAAAAACACACGACAAAAACTGTGGCACTGACACCATTATGGGTAAGCCATGGTCAGTGTTTTTGTTTGTTTACCCTCTGACAGAGTGACAAAGACATGATATGTTAAAGCAAGTATCTGCCAGGGATCTTAATATAGTCAATTGTCACCTCCCCTCCCTCCCATCAAGGCAGGGAGGGAGAGAGACACTGCCTTGATTCAAAGCAGCAGACTTGCACTCTGTTTTCAAGGTATAACTTGATTTGCCTTCCATTCCCGGGCGCTGTATGGCCGTCTACAGGTTTAGCGCTTCCAGTGTATATTCAAACAGCAGAAATAATAATGATAGTCGTAAAATAATAAAAATAATGATTATTTAACTACATGCATCTAACTATGCAGACTTAAACACACCCTTATCCCCCTACACACACACACTCCTGACCCCCACACACACACTCCTGACCCCACACACACTCCCCTAATCCCTCAACACACCATAACCCCCACCCCTATAACCAACTACTACCCACAAACAATATTCTCCGCCTGAGCGAAACATGACTGCAAATGCCTGATGGCACCACACTGACCAGGGAGAGAGGGAGAGAGAGAGAGAGAGAGAGAGAGAGAGTTTAAACAAGAAATTAATACATCATCAGTGTGCTGCTACACTATTCTATATGATAGTTACAGTGGTAACAAAAGCTGTTTCCCTGTCATGTTCCATCACGAAGGATGGTGCTCATATTTGGTGTTGAACTGTGTCAGTGAGATAGATGGTAGGGAGGGAGGAGGCTTTAAAGGGTGGAGATGAAAAAAATATTAGGTGGAATAGTGTGAATACGGAGAAGGAAGAGGAAGAGTGGCCAGTAGCTCATGGCTAGATTGTTCTACTCACAATCTGAAGAACCCGGTTCGATTCTTGGCCTGTGCGAAACGGATGTGAAAATCTCACTGCTCTTGCTGACCCCATACACTTAGCAGTAAATAACATCGCAGCCATGTTGGTGTGAGATTGGTCTGTAAAATCCTGCTTTGTGGTCATAGTGGTGACCCATGGTGACCTTCCAGCGTAAAAATACACCAGGGTGGGTGAATATTATTAGGCTGGCACAGTACAAGGGGTTAGAGCACTGACCTGCTAGTATTAGCAACAAACATAACAATTGTAGAAATAAATCAAGATGTATTCCCTCCTGACGGTTTTGGCCTCGTTTATAACTGTATCCATATTTTCTAGCGCTACCGTCCTCAAGATATGAAGGGCACAATAAACTACCTGCTACCATCCACAGGATGGTTATAGGCTATAAAAGAAGGAACACTGCAGCAGGCCCCTGCGGCCCATGCGACAGGTCCATCACTCCCCGGCTTAGACCTGACTAAGAACATAAGAACATAAGAAAGGAGGAACACTGCAGCAGGCCTGTTGGCCCATACTAGGCAGGTCCTTCACAATCCGTCCACACTAACAGAATATTTGCTCAACCCAATTTTCAATGCTGCAATAAATAGCTTTGACAATTCTACCCACTCATGCCCAGGTCCCACTCAAATCCAACCCCTCTCACTCATGAATTTATCAACCTAAATTGAAACTACCCAAGGTCCTAGCTTCAATAACCCTAGGCAGACTGTTCCACTCATCAACTACCTATTTCCAAACCAATACTTTCCTATATCCTTTCTAAATCTAAACTTATCTAGCAGATCCATTATTCGGGTTCTCTCTTGGAGAGATATCCTCAAGACCTTATATCCCCTTTGTTAATACCCATTTTCCACTTGTATACCTCGATCATGTCTCCCCTCATTCTACGTCTTACAAGTGAATGTAATTTTAGGGTCTTCAATCTTTCTTCGTAAGGAAGATTTCTAATGCTATGTATTAATTTTAGTCATTCTACGCGCTGAATGTTTTCCTAACGAATTTATGTCCATTCTGTAATATAGGACAGAACTGAGCTGCGTAATCTAGGTGAGGCCTTACTAATGATGTATAAAGCTGTAATATAACCTCTGGACTCTGTTGCTAACACTTCTTGATATAAATCCCAGTAATCTATTTGCCTTATTACGTACGCTTAGGCATTGCTGTCTTGGTTTAAGGTTGCTGCTTACCATCACCCCCAAGTCCTTCTCGCAATCTGTATGGCTGATTCTGCCCAGGTGTTCTTTCTATCAGTGGCACAGGACCTGAACCTCCGAGCTTCAAGACTTGCCAGGTACTCACACATGAACTGCATCTGCCACTTTTCTGACCACGACTACCTGGGTTAGCCCTCTCCAGGTAAACTCAGGTATTCAGGTCACTTCCACTTAAGGAAGGAGCACGGCATAAGACCTAGTAGCAAAAGCTAGTCATGTCAACTCAGGGCACAATAAAACCAGCCGCTTCGTCAACAAATCTAAATCTCAGCACTCAACTCATCGGCTGAACTCTCCCTCAACCGTACCTCCCTAGTTATAAACTAGGAGCTTCGATATCTTGGACCCTTGCATCGGGAGGCGGTGAGATAAAAACCAAGGTGGGGTGAGACAGCCTCCTAGTAATGAGGAGATGAAGGAAGAGTCAGCCCCCTAGTGGTGAGGAGGGAGGCCTCCTATTAGTGTCATGGGAGGGTACCCTCCTATTATTGACAGGGAAGGAGGTACCCTCCTATTGACAGAGGAGGAGACAGCCTCCTAGTAGTGAGAGGAGGAGGCACCCTCCTATTAGTGACAGGAGGAGGGCACCCTCCTAGTAGTGACAGGGGAGGGAGGCACCCTCCACAGTAGTGACAGGGGAGGGAGGTACCCTCCTATTATTGACAGGGAAGGGTACCCTCCTACTATTGACAGGAGGAGACAGCCTCCTAGTAGGCTGAGAGGAGGAGGCACCCTCCTAGTAGTGACAGGGGAGGAGCTTGCCCTCCTAATGAGTGACAGGAGAGGAGGCACCCTCCTGAAGTGACATTGGAGGGAGGCACCCTCCTAGTGACAGGAGGAGGCACCCTCTATTAGTGACAGGGGAGGAGGAACCCTCCTATTGAGAAGTGACAGGAGGAGGCACCCTCCCTGGTGACAGGAAGGAGGCACCCTCCTATTAGTGACAGGAGAAGTACCTCAATTATTGACAGGAGGAGGTACCCTCAATTATTGACAGGGGAGGAGGTACCCTCCAATTATTGGGGAGGAGGTACCCTCAAATATTGACAGGGGGAGGGCACCCTCAATTATTGACAGGGGAGGTACCCTCTATTGACAGGGGAGGAGGTACCCTCTGTGTGACGGGGAGGAGATACCCTCCT
>WNWK01023763.1:0-30624 GCA_009830355.1 Cherax destructor | reverse complement strand
CCCAAAACAAGTTTCTACACCGTGGCTTCAGATGAATAGTAGGCGATGTGGAATGGGTGAATGTTGTGGAGTATCACTTCAGTGGCAGCGGGGCAGGTGGTGGTAACACGAGTCCTATTAGTTAGTGATTTGCGTATTTTTGGGTGATTTCTGCATTTGATTTATATAATTCTGGGTATCCACATATGATAGTGTTATGTGGGTCTTGATTAGTCCATCACAGGGCTGGTGGGAACCTCAGGTGGAAGTAAATTAGAGGACAAGGTTCTTGCTGCTTGCTGCCGCTGCTGCTATTTGGGAGACACACAGATGATGATCAAACTAAATGCAAATTATGTGATCAGGCATATGGTCACTGTCTTGAACACTATGTGCTTAATTGTCCACTTATTGAGGAATACAGAGATAGACAGTATAATAACCTATGTGACATGTCAAGATATCTTATTAATGAAATAAGATACCAGTTATACTAAGCAAATTTCCTAAATTTGCTTGTAACAGATAAGTGAACTGTAGATATAAATCCAAATGTACAATTGTTAACCCTTTTGGGGCCTAGTGCCTAGTCCTTCTGTGTATCCATATGCTCTTGCGCTACCGTCCACAGGATGGATATAGGGTGCACAATAAACTAGCCACTTCGGTGGCAAAATATAAATCTAATCAAGGCACATTCCTTTAAGAAAAAAAAGAAGGAAATATGTAAACTGGAAAGAGAGAGACGCTTCCTATACAGGCGAAGGTGAAGAATCACAGACCTGCTGAAAGGGGCCAATATATCTGAAATACAAAAGGAGGCACTGGTCAGAGAAATATCAAATATGGAACTTAAGCTTAATAATAATAATAATAATAATAATAATAATAATAATAATAATAATAATAATAATTTATTTTGACATGATACAAAGTTGTACTACATAGTTTAAGGTATAAATGAGGTTTAGATGCCAAAAGCCCCTAATATGCTGAGCATTGTGGGCATTCTTAAAATTAATTAACAGTAGACTACATGGTAAAAAGTTATGGTTGATAGTTTAGAAAATAAGTATAATTGCATATTTAAGTTGTGAAATTTGAATATAAGTTGAACATAAAAATTTATTAATTGCAGCAATGCAATTAATTAAATCAGATCAAAACAAATTAAAACAATTAGTTGTGTTGCAATTACAGTTTATATGTTCCAAGATAAGTAATGTTAAATATTGTGCACTTAGGTTCGGGTGAGAAGGTGATTTTTTAGCAGTGTATTGAATTGAGGAACAGGCAGATTTTCTTTGGCAATCACAGGTAATGAATTCCATATTTTTGGGCCTTTAATGTGCATTGAGTTTTTGCATAGTGTAAGATGGACACGGGGAACATCGAGGAGTGATCTGTATCTTGTGTTATGGTCATGTGTCCTGTTAAGGTTGGTAAGGAGAAGTTTGAGTGACGGGTTAATATTTGAGTTTAGTGTTTTATGTATGTAATTGGCACAGTAAAAAGTATGGATGTCTTGTATGGTGAGTAAGTTTAGATTTTTGAATATTGGTGGAGTATGTTGTCTGGAGTGTAAATTTGTTATCATTCTAACTGCAGCCTTTTGTTGTTAATAATGGTCTGAGATGAGTTTTTGTTGTTGAGCCCCATGCGCAGATTCCATAGGTGAGGTAGGGGTAAATGAGTGAGTGATATAGGGTAAGGAGAGCTGGTTGTGGGACATAGTACCGTATCTTGGATAGTATTCCCACGGTCTTGGATACTTTCTTGGAAATTTGTTGTATATGTGTCTGAAATTTGAGGCCACTGTCAAGATAAATTCATACAGTCATACAGACATATACAGTCGACCATGATTTACTGCTCACAAAATTAGCACATTATGGTATAAGGGGGCACCCACTCAACTATCTAAAGTCATACCTTAGCAACAGAAGCCAATACGTGTACACAAATGGAGCGAACTCTTCCACACAACAAATTGCAGTCGGAGTCCCTCAAGGAAGTGTCCTGGGGCCACTCCTATTCCTCATTTACATAAACGACCTACCGAATGCATCACAACTACTCAAACCCATATTATTTGCAGATGACACAACATATGTCTTCTCTCACCCAAATCCAGTCATACTGGCTAACACTGTTAATGCCGAATTACAGAAAATATCAACGTGGATGACGACAAACAAGCTTACTCTCAATACTGACAAGACCTACTTCATTCAGTTTGGAAACAAAGCCACAACAGGAGGCCTGGTCACGGACCGGGCCGCGGGGGCGTTGACCCCTGGAATTCTCTCCAGGTAGACTCCAGGTAGACAAATGTTCCACTTAACATAACGCTCAATGGTTCACCTACCACAAGACTCACAGAGGGAAAATTCCTAGGAATCCACCTTAACAATAGTCTTAAATTCCAAACACACATACAACAAATTTCCGAGAAAATCTCAAAGACAGTAGGCATATTATCAAAGATACGCTATTATGTGTCACAATCAGCTCTCCTTGCACTATATCATTCACTTATCTACCCTTATCTCACCTATGGAATCTGTGCATGAGGCTCAACAACATTAAATCACCTTAGACCACTCATAACCCAGCAAAAGGCTGCAGTCAGGATGATAACAAATTCCCACTCTAGACAGCATACTCCACCAATATTCAAAACTCTAAAACTACTCACCGTAGAAAACATTCATACCTATTCATGTGCCTACTACATACACAAAACTCTACATGCTAATATCAACCCTGAGCTCAAAATTCTCCTCAACAACTTTAATAGATCCCACGGCCACAACACAAGACACAGATCACTTTTTGACATACCCCGAGTCCATACCAACCAATGTAAAAAATCAATGCACATAAAGGGTCCCAGAATCTGGAATTCATTACTAGTAAGTATTAAGTTAACCTTGTCTGAAAATCAATTTAAGACTCTTCTCAAAAATCACTTACCCTAAACTAAATACTCATACTGTAAACTACTTTCAAAAATGATCAATGTTATTTTCCTTAAGATAATCTCAATTTTATATTATCATCCGCCTAAACACTTGTTACAATTTAATATCATCATAATGTCATTTCAAGAGTATAATATCATCATATTGTAATTTGAAATAAACTATATAACTAGAATAAACTCAATCAATTTCTCTAGTATTATGTACATAGTATATAAGTCATTAGATTAAGCTGCCCCTAATGCCATGGCATGCCAGTGGCTCTCCTTGCATTTCAGTTTTATGATTGTAACTACCAATATATATGTATACTTGCAAAGAAATAATTTTTTTATTTTATTTTATTTTATTTTATACAGGAATCATACAGGCGACAAGAAACACAGGAAGAACTTTAAGCCATGTTCACCTAGCAGTAAGTAGGGTCCTGGGTGTTAGTCTAATGCTGTGGATCACATCCTGGGAAAAAAGATTAAAGAACCCCAGTGGAAATGATAACAATAAATCCTGATGATGCATGGATTTTATTAGGTTATCCTGGGTAGCTCACCCTCAAGGTTAAAAATCCAAACAGAATCTTATCTTACTAGAACGCAGGGAGGGGAGATACATAATTATATACACTTGGAAAATCCTAGAGGAATTAGTACCAAACTTGCACACGAAAATCACTCCATATGAAAGCAAAAGACTCGGCAGACAATGCAACATCCCCCCAATGAAAAGCAGGGGTGCCACTAGCACGATAAGAGACAATACAATAAGTGTCAGGGGCCCAAGACTGTTCAACTGCCTCCCAGCATACATAAGGGAAATTACCAATAGACCCCTGGCTGTCTTCAAGCAGGCACTGGACAGGCACCTAAATTCGGTACCTGACCAGCCGGGCTGTGGTTCGTACGTCGGACTGCGTGCGATCAGCAGGAACAGCCTGGTTTATCAGGCTCTGATTCACAATGAGGCCTGGTCACAGACCGGGCCTCCATTTTTTCCGCTCTGCGGATAATTATTTAACGGTCTTTTGTGGGAAGCCGGTTACTGTACTCAGGTGGGGGTCCCGCTTTGCTGGGACTTGGCAAAGGGGTCCACCGGATCTAATCGGAAACTTTCAACTTTCTTTCTCTATTTCTAAAGGAACTTTTGTTCCTTATCTATCATCGCCCAGCCTTGGGCAACAAATCTTCCCCGACCATCGGGAAGTCGGGCTCGATACGGCTTATGCTGTCAGTGGCCCTGATAAACCCAACAAAGAAAAGAAGAAGTTAATTTTTTACCTTGTTTTTCAGCACGCTTTTTTTCAGCCTATTTAAGTGTATTCTATAATATAGGGAAGTCTGCTAGCAGCCTCTACTCACTTAGCAGTAAGAAGGTAACTGAGCGACTTGTGGATGGCCTCACAACGACCCTAGTCACATCGTCAGACTTATTTTAGGTTATCTTAGGTAATTTACACATTTGTTGCTATGTATCAAATCAAATCAATTTTTTTATTTCTTTGTGTTTGTGTAGTATACATTGTGTAGTTTATATGTAGTTATGTGTACCTGTAGCTAAATAAACTTACTTATTTACTTACACAATGAAATATGTCGCACCGAAGAATTTATAAGGATTGTAAATCCAGAGTTTTAGAGGTTAAGAGCCAGGATAACCCAGGAAAGTCATGGGGTATAATATAGTTTACTACTTCTACACATCGAAGGTTGGGCATTAGTTTATATTTTACAATGCACACATTCTGTGTACACTGAATAAGTATTTTTTGTATAATTGTTATCATTTTTATTTAGGCTCTGGGTACTTATAAAAAGAAATTTAATATGGTCTTGAGGGCACATATGTATTATGGGAGCAAAAACTACAGTGTATGGATTTAACCCCTGCAATCACAAATAGGTGAGTACTGAGGGACTAGGGTTTGATCCCAGGATGAGTGGAAATGTTGGGCATGTTTCCTTACATCTACTGCCATGTTTATCAAGCAGTAAGTAGTTAACTTGGTGTTAGCCAACTGGTGTGGGTCGCATCCAGGGAAAGACGGTTAAAATATGCTAGGGGGAAAATAATGCGGTCAATGATGACATAACTTATATAAAAATGTATGAATGCTCCTTGGCAAATTTTAGCAATTAATTATTGTTTAAATTGTACAGAATTATGTTGTTTTTTACAGTTTAGATATTATTTTGTTATACAAATAGTATAAAATATAATTTGATTTTATAAAAGCCACCCTAGAATAACATATTGTAGCTAAATTAACCTTTCTTCACTATCCGTATACCTGGAGAGGGTTTCGGGGATCAATGCCCCTGTGGCCCGGTCTGTGACCAGGCCTCATGGTGGATCAGGGCCTGATCAACCAGACCCTGGTTGCACGCAACCCTACGTACGAACCACAGCCCGGCTGGTCAAGTACTGACTTTAGGTGCCTCTCCAGTGCATTCTTGAAGACAGCCAGGGGGCTATTGGTAATCCCCCTTATATATGCTGGGAGGCAGTTGAACAGTCTTGGGCCCCTGACACTTATTATGTTGTCTCTTATCGTGCTAGTGGCACCCCTGCTTTTCATTGGGGGGATGTTGCATTGTCTGCCGAGTCTCTTGCTTTCATAGGGAGTGATTTTCGTGTGCAAGTTTGGTACTAATCCCTCTAGGATTTTCCAAGTACAGTGGTCCCTCGGTTTTCGTGCATCTCCAAACTCGAACATTTATGTAAGTGTATTTTCGTAAGTGCTGTTGCAAGTGTATTTTTTGGGGTCTGAAATAGACTAACCTACGTGACATTATTTCTTAAGGAAGTAAATTCGTTCGGTAATGGCACTTGAGCAGCATTCTGGAAAGAATTTTCGGCGAAAACCGAGGGACCACATATATAATTATGTATCTCTCCTCCCTGCGTTCTAGTAAGATAAGATTCTGTTTGGATTTTTAACCTTGAGGGTTAGCTACCCAGGATAACCTAATAAAATCCATGCATCATCAGGCATTATTGGTATCATTTCCACTGGGATTCTTTAATCTTTTTTCCCAGGAGGTGATCCACAGCATTAGACTAACACCCAAGACCCTACTTACTGCTAGGTGAACAGGAGCAGCAGATTTAATAAAACATGACCTATGTCTCATCTGTACTGGGAAATGCTTCTCAATCCCTCAGTGTGTGTGTCTTTAACCCTTTAACTGTCCAAACATTGATCTACATTTTACTGCTAGTGCTCATGACACATCAATGCACTATTTTTCTGCCTTCAAATTTGGTGCCAAAGGCCTGAAGGCCCTAGACGGTATAGAATGGGTCTTAAAATTTGGGATCACTTAGTACCTTGTGGGAGCATCAGTTCAATTGAGCGCCAGCTAGAACAAACAGCATGGCAAACCCCAGAGATTCACTAATACCATGTTGCATTCAAATTCAAATTTTTATTTCTTTGCAAGTTTACAATGTGATTGACATGTTGTAGGGAGTCCTATTTACATAGATAGTTTACAGTGTGTAATTACAATAATAATTTACAGTTCAAAGAGAGCCACGATCATGCCTAAGCATTGCGGGCATTACCCTCCTTATTTGAGAAAAGTGATGCTGACCCCAAGTTTAGTGGCTTTGAGATGGATGTGGCCATAAATGGTCAAGGAAATATCAAAAGCAGTTAAGAAATCAATATATTCAATTAAAGAGAGAAATAAAAAAAGGAATAAGAAAAGCAAAAAGGAATTATGAGGCTAAAGTCGTAAGGGATTTGAAGACTAACTCAAAAGGGTTTTTTCAGGTATACAAAAGTAAGATTAGGGACAAGATAGGCCCACTTAAGAGTAACTCAGGTCAGATCACTGACAGTGATAAGGAAATGTGTGAACTTTTCAATACTTACTTCCTGTTTTTACTCAGGAAGATACTAGTGAAATTCCAGAAATAATAAATTATGTAGAACAGGATGATAATAAACTATGCACGTTTAGGGTAACTAGTGACATGGTCCTCAGACAAATAGAGAAATTAAAGCCTAACAAATCCCCAGGCCCCGATGAATTGTTTGCAAGGGTTTTAAAGGAATGTAAAGATTAACTTAGCATACTTTTGGCTAATCTTTTCAATATATCACTACAAACTGGCATAGTGCCAGACAAGTGGAAAATGGCAAATGTAATACCTATTTACAAGGCAGGTGACAGGTCCTTAGCTTTGAACTGTAGACCAATAAGCCATACCTCCATAGTGGGAAAATTTATGGAATCAATAATTGCTGAGGCAATTTGTAGCCATCTTGAAAGGCATAAATTGATTAATGAATCACAGCACGGTTTTACAAAGGGGAGTTCCTGTCTTACAAATTTACTAACTTTTTTCACTAACCCTTTGGGTGTTGACAGGCCTTCTCGGAAACATGTTCTCAGGGTTGAAAATTTTTTGGAAAAACATTTTTCTTATGAAATGATAGAGAATCTTTTTCCGATCATAACGCCACCAAAATTATGAAATTTGATCGAAAACTAACGGAATTATGCTTTCACGAAGTTAGCGGTATTTATGACATTGACACATCGGCGATTTCACCCACTTCGAGCCCTATTTTCAGCAAATTCCAATGTTTCAGTCTACTAAAATTATAGCTATTTCGCTAGAACTCCATTTCTTCTATCGATTGAGTACAAGAAACGCCTATTTACCAATTTCAACTACACAAAATAGTGGTCAGAAAATGGCAATTTTCCAATTTCACACAAATTTCAAACGATGCCAATTTCAAAAATAGCGTCCAGAATAAACAAGGCAGACATTCCTGGCACTAAAATAACATCTTCTCTGTTCATTAGTCACGTCTCCAGGCCCCTCTTACATTATTTTTGCTTTTCATTTTGAATTTTTATTCACACAAAAAATAGAAGATTTACTGTTATGTACATATACAACTGCATCATTGTAAAAATGGTACAGTGGACCCTCGCTATTCGAACACTCCAAAACTCACCCTTTTATGTAAGTTTATTATTGTAAGTGCTTTTATAAGTGTATTTTTGGGGGTCTGAAATGGACTAATCTAATTACATCATTCCTTATGGGAATAAATTCGTTTGGTAACAGCACTTGAACAGCATTCTGGAATGAGAGTGAGTTTTGGAGTGTTCGAATAGCGAGGGTCCACTGTATAAATATTATCAGAGCACTTGTGCATGAATATTAGACTCGCCAGTTGATGTGTATTGGACGCATGGTGTGATTTGTTTACTCTCGAACATCGTCAAAAATTGAACATTTTCGCTACTTTGAGCTCATTTTCAAGGTACAGTGGTACCCCGACTTATGATATTAATCCGTCAGAGAGGGCATATTTTAAGGCGAAACAATCGTTACACGAATCAATTTTCCCCATAAGAAATAATAGAAATAAATTTAATCCGTCCAAGACTTCCAAAAGTAGTTAAATAAAATATTTTTTAGAACTTTTTGACATTAAATAATACACAATTTAATGAATAATACCTAAATACACATGTAAATATTGTACAATAACATGTCACTTACATTTATTGAAGAGTTGTTGATGTGTGGAGGACGGGAGGAGGGGAGAAGGTGGAGTAGTATGCTAGTGTTTGGAAGGGGAATCCCCTTCCATTAACACTGCAGGTACCAAGTTCTTTTCTGGGGTTACTGGCCTTTTTTCTTTGAATGCTACACCCTGCATGATGCTACCTCCTGTATGAATGCTACACTCCCTGCATGAATGCTACACTCCCTGCATGAATGCTACACTCCCTGCATGAATGCTACACTCCCTGCATGAATGCTACACTCCCTGCATGAATGCTACACTCCCTGCATGAATGCTACACTCCCTGCATGAATGCTACACTCCCTGCATGAATGCTACACTCCCTGCATGAATGCTACACTCCCTGCATGAATGCTACACTCCCTGCATGAATGCTACACTCCTGCATGAATGCTACACTCCTGCATGAATGCTACACTCCTGCATGAATGCTACACTCCCTGCATGAATGCTACACTCCCTGCATGAATGCTACACTCCCTGCATGAATGCTACACTCCCTGCATGAATGCTACACTCCCTGCATGAATGCTACACTCCCTGCATGAATGCTACACTCCCTGCATGAATGCTACACTCCCTGCATGAATGCTACACTCCCTGCATGAATGCTACACTCCTGCATGCCTACTACACTCCCTGCATCCTTGCTACACTCTCTGCATCCTTGCTACACTCCCTGCATGCCTGCTACACTCCCTGCATCCCTGCTACACTCTCTGCATCTTTGCTACACTCCCTGCATGCCTGCTACACTCCCTGCATGCCTGCTACACTCCCTGCATAAATGCTACACTCCCTGCATGAATGCTTCACTCCCTGCACATTCTTTACCACAGGCTTGGCACTAGGAGCTTTCTTGGGGCCCATGGTGGCTTATTTAGCAGTTGCAAGCACTAAAAACAGTGGAATAATGACAATATACTGGTATGAATGCGTGGGTGTGGGTGGATGGTCGCTCTCACTTGTAAACAATAGCACACTGACGCTCCCTGGAGTGCACGCTCAGCTGGGCGCCAAGCGGACACGTCCGGTACGAATGTCGTTAGACGAAGCAAACATCGTAAGTCACAGTCAAATTTTTTACGTTATAAATATCGGTTATCGAAAATAACGTAAAATGATAACATCGTAAGTCGGGGTACCACTGTACTTGTCATTGTCAAACCAATCAAAATCATCTCTATTTCTGTAATATATCTTCCATTCTATCAAATGAGACCAAGAAAACGAGAATACTACATCAATAAATACCATACGAAAATAGACTGCAAAGTCGCTATTTTAATCGAAAACGGTCGGAGTTTTTTTTTTCATTATGCAGTGTGTGCTGCAGGATTTTTTTTATACTGAGCACACTGACCATACAGACTCATTCTTTCATATGTAGGCCTACCAGACATTTCCTGCTTAATTTGAGGCCGCTAGAATTTGGGCGTACTAGTACGGCACCAACTCCTGCTCGTAAAACGTACTAGTACGGCACCGACCCCGAAAGGGCTAAGGTATTTGAGGAGGTAGATCATGGTATTGAATATGATATTACGTATATGGACTTCAGTAAGGCTTTCGATAGAGTTCCACATCAGAGGCTATTGAGGAAAGTTAAGGCACACAGAATAGAAGGAGAAATTTTTTCCTGGGTAGAGGCATGGTTGACTAATAGGCAGCAGAGAGTTTGCATAAATGGGGAGAAATCAGAATGGGGGCACATCACTAGCGGTGTTCCACAGGGGTCTGTGTTGGGCCCCTTGTTGTTCACGATTTACATAAATGACATAGATGAGGGAATAAATAGCGACAAGCAAATTTGCTGATGATACCAAAATAGGCCGTCCAATTCATTCTAATCACCTTAGACCACTCATGACCCAGCAAAAGGCAGCAGTCAGAATGATAACAAATTCCCACTCTAGACAGCATACTCCGCCAATATTCGAAAGTCTAAAGAACATTCACACTTATTCTTGTGCCTACTACATACATAGAACTCTACACTCAAATATAAACCCTCCACTCAAAATTCTCCTCACCAACTTTAACAGGACCCATGACCATAACACAAGATACAGATCACTTTTTGATATACTACCCAGAGTCCATATCACCCTGTGTAAAAACTCTATGCACATAAAGGGCCTCAAAATCTGGAATTCATTACCAGAAAATATTAAAACAACCTTGCCTGAACATCAATTTAAGACTCTTCTCAAAAACCACCTACTCACCCTAAATTAAATATACTCTTATTGTAAACTACTTTCAACAAATGCTCAGTGTTATTTACTCATAATAAAAGTGTTATATTTACTAAATTCAAATTCAAATTCAAATTCAAATTCTTTTATTTCTGGTAATATACAAGGTGGGGTGTACTTATAATTATGCATTTTATGAAGTAGATATTACAAGATGGCCAATAATATGCCTAGGTATGCCTAGGTTTTTCAGGCAGTCTTATGATAGGTCTTACTCTATAGTGACACAATGATTATACAGATAGTAAGGTTAGGTAATTGTAGTGATTAACTAGGTTTACAAAATTGAGGTACTGGAATTTAAACATTTAAGAATTTAACAATTAGTTTATATATTAATGGTAAAGGTGATGTATTGGCATATTACAGTTTCTATATTGGAGTGTTTAGGCAAACTTATGACTAGCTTAAGAATTATGAAGCAACAGTTGTATTAGAATTTTGGTAAGTTCTGTGCAAATTAAGGGGAATCACAGATATCAATAAGTGTATTTTGCTGTGGATATGTGCAAGGTAAAGTAGTTTTCATGTGGTTAGCTATCGGTTGGGTGCGTAAGTGAGATAAGATGTTTTTAACGGTGCTTTTGAAAATGGAGGTTGTGTCTGCAGTTTTAGAGTTTTCAGGCAGGGAGTTCCAGATTATAGGCCCTTTTATGCGCATTGAATTTTTGTATAGATTTAGTCGGACACGGGGAATGTCAAAGAGATGTTTATGTCTGGTATTATGTCTATGGGTCCTGTCGCAACTGTCAAGAAAGTGTTTTAGCTCAGGGTTAAAGTTGGAATTAATGGTTCTATAAATGTAGATAGCAGAGTAGTAAGTATGGATGTTCTGAACAGTGAGTAGGTTTAGGTCTTTGAAGAGTGGGGGGTGTTGCCTAGCGTTGGATTGCGTGATAATTCTTACTGCGGCTTTCTGTTGGGTTATTATTGGCTTTAGGTGGGTAATTGCTGTTGATCCCCATGCACAAATGGCATATGTGAGGTAGGGATAGATGAGTGAGTAGTATAGTGTGAGTAGGGCTGATTGTGGAACATAATACCGTATCTTAGAGAGGATCCCACAGTTTTGGACACTTTCTTTGTTATGTGTTGGATATGGGTGCTGAATTTCAGGCTGCTGTCAAGGTGGAGGCCCAGGAACTTGCCCTCATTATGTTTAGCAATAGGTGTAGTGTTGATATTAATGTTTAATTGTGGATCATCTGCTCTGTTGCCAAACATAATATAGAAGGTCTTATCAGTGTTGAGTGTAAGTTTATTGGCTGTCATCCATGTTGATATTTTAATTAATTCGTCGTTAACAATTGTATTAAGCGTGGCAAGGTTTGTGTGGGAGATGACATAAGTTGTGTCATCAGCAAAGAGTATTGGTTTCAGGTGTGTGATACATTGGGAAGATCATTGATGTATAAGAGGAAGAGCAGGGGACCAAGGACACTTCCCTGCGGTACTCCGGTGTCTAGTGGTAGTGTCGTGGAGGATGTGTCTTTAATAGTGACATACTGATACCTATTAGTGAGGTAGGATTTGAAGTATGCTAGTGCATGACCTCTTATTCCATAGTGGTCAAGTTTGTGGAGTAGGATGCCTGGTTTACTGTTTGAAAGCTTTCCTTAGGTCAATAAAAAGTCCTAATGGATATTCCTTATTTTCGAGTGCTGTGTAAAGCAGGTCTATCATTTTACTATTGCATCGTTAGTGCTTTTATTTTTTCCCGAAGCCAAATTGGCAGGGGTTGAGTATGCTTTGTGTCGTTATAACGAGTATATCTCTTGTGTACAAGTTTCTCGAAGATTTTGGATAGCAATGGTAGATTTGATATAGGCCTATAGTTGTTTACGTCTGTGGGGTCACCACCTTTGTGTATTGGTGTAACCCTTGCTGTTTTGAGTAGTGTTGGGAAAGTGCTAGTTTCTAATGATTTGTTAAAAAGTAATGAAATAGGATATGAAAGGACATGAGCGGCTCGTTTGTATATTAAGGGTGGAACTTGGGACAGATGCCCTGATTTATTTTTAAGTGACTTGATTATCATGGTGACTTCAGTGGGTTCAGTAGGTGCAAGATATAAGGAGGATGGGAAATTCCCATCTAGGTAATCACTTGCTCGGGCATTGGTATCTGGGATTTTACTGGCAAGATTTGATCCTATGGTTGAGAAGAAGTCATTTATCTTGTTTGCTGTATCAATAGGCTGTAGTGGTGTTTCGTTTGGTTTAGTTAGGATAATGTCCCTAGTTTTTTCAGTTTGTGGGTGCCCATAATCTGTGAGAGTGTTTTCCAGGTCTTTTTATATCTCCTCTTGTTTCAGTGAATCTGCTGGAGTAGTACAATTGTTTGGCTTTTTTTATTAGTTTGGTGAGAACTGATGAATAGTGTTTAATAAACTCCTTATGTATGAGTCCCCATCTATATTGCTTCTCATATTGATGTTTCTTGTTAATGGATTTTAGTAAGCTGTTAGTTAGCCATGGGCAGCCTAGTCGTTTATTCGTAATCTGTTTCATTTTTATAGGACAATGTCTGTTGTATAGTCTATGTAATTTATTAAGAAAGTTGTCTGTCCAGTCATCGATACCCTTGGCATTTGAGAATTTTATAGCCCAGTCAACCGTCTCTAGCTCTGCTGTGAAGTTATTTATTGATGCCTGGTCATGGAGTCTAAATGAAACTTTGGTGTATTCTAGGGGCGGTTTACTAATGTTTGTTAAGAGGAAGGTGGGGTAGTGGTCTGTGGTGCTGTCTGTTATTATCCCCAATTTAAGGGGGGCTAAGATATTGGTCCATATATGGTCAATTATGGTTGCACTCGTATCAGTAAGCCTGGTTGGTTTTGTTATTGTTGGTATGAGAAGTGTGTTGTTCATATTGTTGATGAAATCGGTTACTGGCTGGTCATCTGGTTGTCCAAGGTTGATGTTGAAGTCTCCAGCTAAGATAAGGTGGTGTTTGTTCATTTGGTTGTTTGTTATTTGCGTTTTTAGTTGATCGCTAAAATTTGGGATGTTTGTATGAGGCAGCCGGTAAATGGCCCCAATTGTTATGGGAGTCTTAAGGTTTTGAGCAGTAAAATTAGCAAAAATATATTCTCCATATTCATCATTATAGCAAGTGGTGTCACAACAGGATATTTCATTAGAGTAATAGATTGCAATACCACCCCCAACTTGATGTGGTCTGCAGTTGTGTATTGCTGTGTATCCTGGTAGCGAGTAGATATCTATTGTATCCTGCTTAAGCCAGGTTTCAGTAAGGACAATACATGTGAAGGTTGTCTTTAGGGAATCAAGGAGGGCAAGGAGGTCATCATAGTGTTTGCTTAAGGATCGGACGTTGTAGTTAAGAACTGTTATACTTTTAGTAGTGTTTAGGACAGTGTGGGCTTGTGAAGCTGTGTAGTAGAGGCAGTTATTTTCCAGTAAATTTTGGATTGGTGTTTGATTAAATAGGTTTAGATCAGGGTCGATGTGATCAATCATCATTTAGGTTAAATTGTAATTTTGTTATATCATGTATTGTGTGGTGAGTTATAGTACTGATGTCTGTAGTAAGGGGATATTTTGATAAGTATATAACTAATGCACATTGGTCAAATAGAGTATAGCAACATATAAACATAATGGACTTGGTATTGAGTATGTATTAAGCTAGTATGAAATAAAAGTTTAGATATAAACTAATAAGATACAATTGTTAAAAATAAGGTAGCACCAATGGGTTTGGTATTGGTTATGTATTAAGCTAGAATGAAATAAAGTACAGTAAAATTAAAAAAAATTTAGATATAAAATAATAAGATAAAATTATTAAAAATAAGCTAGCACCAATGAGTTTGGTATTAGTTATGTATTAAGCTAGAATGAAATAAAGTACAGTAAAAATTAAAAATTTAGATTTAAACTATTAAGTTTAAATTACAAAATTGGGTAGCACCAATGAGTTTGGTGTTGGGTATTTAATAATCTAGAATGTAATTAGGTAAACTAGATATAACCATCTTACATAACACGTTGACAAATGTAATATCCTCAGATTGTAATTTAAGTAAACTTATTATCTGCTAAAAACACATGCTAATATTTAACTATAATAAAATTATTCTATTTCTCTAGTATTAAGTAGTCAGTAAGTCATTAGATTACGTCTGCCCATAATGCCATGGCATAATAGTGGCTCTCCTTGCTCTTCAATTCTAAATTGTACTTACAAAATCTCGATGTAAACTTGCAATGAAATAAAATTGACTTTACTTTACTTTACTTTACTTTACTAATGAGGACATTAGAGCACTCCAGGATGATTTGAATAGACTGATGCATGGTCGGAGAAGTAGCAGATGCAGTTTAATGTAGACAAATGCAAAGTTCTAAATGTTGGACAGGAAAATAACCATGCCACATATAAACTAAATAATGTAGATCTTAATTTAACTGATTGCAAAAAGGATTTAGGAGTTCTGGTTAGCAGTAATCTGAAACCAAAACAACAGTGCATAAGTGTTCGCAATAAAGCGAACAGAATCCTTGGCTTCATATCAAGAAGTATAAATAATAGAAGTCCTCAGGTTGTTCTTCAACTCTATATATCTTTGGTTAGGCCTCATTTAGATTATGCTGCACAGTTCTGGTCACCATATTTCAGAATGGATATATGTACAGTGGACCCTTGGTTTTCGTACAGCTAACAACTCGAACAATTATGTAAGTGCATTTTTGTAAGTGCTTTTGTAAGTGTATTTTTGGGGGGTCTGAAACGACTAATCTAATTTACATTTGTCCTTATGGGAACAAATTCATTTGGTAATGGCACTCGAACAGCATTCTGGAAAGAATTATCGACGAAAACCGAGGGTCCACTGTAAATGAATTGGAAAACGTACAAAGGAGGATGACAAAGTTGATCCCAGGTATCAGAAGTCTTCCCTATAAGGATAGACTGAGGGTCCTGAATCTGCACTCTCTAGAAAGGTGTAGAATTAGGGAGTATATGATTGAGGTGTATAAATGGAAAACAGGAATGAATAAAGGGATGTAAATATCGTGCTAAAAATATCTAGCCTAGACAGGACTCGCAGCAATGGTTTTAAGCTGTAAAAAATCAGATTCAGGAAGGATATAGGAAAGCACTGGTTTGGTAACAGAGTTGTGGATGAGTGGAACAAACTCGCGAGTACCGTCAGAGGCTAAGACGTTGTGCAGTTTTAAAAATAGGTTAGATAAATACATGAGTGGGTGTGGGTGGGTGAGAGTTTGACCTGACTAGCTTATGCTACTAGGTCAGATGCCATGCTCCTTCCTTAAAGTGAGTGTGATCTAACCTGACTGGGTTAAGGCATTGGTTTAAGCCGATAGAGGAATTGGACCTATCTTGCTTGGGCCAGCAGGCCTGCTGCAGTGTTCCTTCTTTCTTATGTTCTTATAATAACCCATACCTGGAGTATACCTAGAGAGGGTTTCAGGTATCATCGCCCCCACGGCCTAGCCCGTGACCAGGCCTCGTGGTGGATCAGGGTCTGATCAACCAGGCTGTTACTGTTGGCCATGCATAAGCCGATGTATGAATCACAGCCTGGCTGATCAGGTACTGACTTTATGTGCCTGTCCAGCACCTTCTTGAAAACAGCCAGGGGTCTATAGGTAATACCCCTTATGTATGCTGGGAGGCAGCTGAACAGTCTTGGGCCCCTGACACTTATTTTGTTGTCTCTTAGTGTACTCGTGACAGTCTTTTGCTTTCGTAGGGAGTAAAAGACTCGGCAGGAGATGCAACATCCCTCCCCCAATGAAAAGCAGGGATGCCACGAGTACACTAAGAAACAGTAAGTGTCAGGGGCCCAAGACTGTTAAACTGCCTCCCACCATACATAAGGGGGATTACCAACAGAACTCTGGCTGTCTTCTAGAAGGCGCTGGACAGGCACCTAAAGTCAGTACCTGATCAGCCGGGCTGTGGTTTGTACATCGGTTTACAAGTGGCCAACATGTGCAGTATTTCTGCCACATCCTTTAAATTTTGATGCAACTGATAGTGTCATCCTGCCAGAATGTCCTATCACCTATGCCCTAAGTAGAGAGAGACAATTCAACAGCATGTGTAATACATGTTAGGCTGGCTGGCTGGCTGACCTTGGCTGTTTAGATGGCTTTGGCTGTCTGGCTGGCTAGCTCTGTCTAGTTCTGTCTAGCATTGTCTATCTCTGTTTGTCTCAGTCTCTCTCTGTCTCAGAGATAGCTGCTCATGAATCAAGTTTATTTAGGCACAGATTCAGATAAGTAGTTATCATACATTATGTAAATTACCAAGGATAACCAAAAAAAGCCAGACAAAGTGCTATACAGTACTGTGCTTGTAGATATGAGGCATAAGCATGACTTTCAAGTTATACACATTTCGGCCACAGTTGTATCTTTCTGCTTGTTCAGACCTGACGATTCTTCAACATATGTAATACCTGTTGGTTCATGAACGGCTCTGAGACAGACAGAGAGACAGAGAGAGAAAGAGACAGAGAGAGACAGTCAGAGAGAGACAGACAGAGAGAGACAGAGAGAGACGGACAGACATGTTTATATGTGTGGAACAGTGAGAACAAATATTGCCAAGTTTCACTGGGAGCAGTGCACAATCAGCAATATTGAGTGACTGCACCATCAGCAGTGTAGAGTGGCACTCTTGTCTGATACCATGCTTCAAGGAGTTTCATATACTTATAAAAACAATGCTTGGACCTATAAATAATTTGTATATACAGTGGATCCTCGGTTTTTGTTCATCTCCAAACTCAAACAATTATGTAAGTGTATTTTAGTAAGTGCTTTTGTAAGTGTATTTTTGGGGGTCTGAAATGACTAATCTAATTTACATTTGTCCTTATGGGAACAAATTCGTTCGGTAATGGCACTCAAACAGCATTCTGGAATAAATTTTCAACGAAAACCGAGGGTCCATTGTATTTCTAGACAATAGTATATAGTAGATGGTGCTGTCACCCCTGGTGCTGGTGCTGTCTTGGTGGACAGTACCTGTAAGAGTAAAGAAATGAAAGCCATTGCACCAGAGGGGAACAGGGGCCCTGGTGCTGGGGACACAGGTATAGACAAAGATATGTGAACTGCAGAGTTACAAAATAGCAATACCACTGGAGATGGCAAACAAGGGGATGATGCTCCGAGGAATAGTGTAAATACACTACCAGTAAAAACTGGTGGAGGCATCATTGTTAGTACAGGTGCTGTAGATAGTGGGGAGTCAGGAAAAAACACACCAGTAGGGAATGCAGCCATGAAAAACCATAGCAAAACAGAAATCAAACCTATGCAGATTCTGTGCCTTGGGTATTTGCAGGCATGGAATATCTGGAAAAACTGGTGGGATATGCAATTTTGACCATCCCATAAAATGCCGCACCCGCATGACAACAGGAGAATGCAATTCTCCTTCATATAATTTCTTTCACCCTGAAATGTGTTGCTCTTCAGTCCAGAAGTTGCCATGTAGTGTATTTCAAGTGAAACAATCATAAAAATCGCAATTTTGTGGGTAAAAAAAAAAACTGACTAATTGCCAACATGTCCTCTTCCCAAGTGAAAGATCGAAAAAAATACTTTTTAGTAAAAACATACAGTGGACCCCCGGTGTTCGTCCTGCTCCAAACTCGCCCTTTTATGTAAGTGTATTTTTTTAAATGCTTTTGTAAGTGTATTTTTGGGGGTCTAAAAGGTCTAGTCTACTTTACATTATTCCTTATGGGAATAAATTAGTTTGGTAATGGCACTTGAACAGCATTCTGGAACGAAAAAATCACGATAACCGGGGGTCCACTGTACTTAGAAACATGTTGCCATAATTATGCACTATTTTTTCGTAAGAAAAATTCTTTTTCCATAATTTTTCGATTTCAATATTTTTTATCGCTCAAAAACGTCTCACCCCCTTCCCCCTTAATCGAATGCAAATGTTAAAACTTATATCTCATAAATGTATAAACCAGTTATAATTAATGCAACCTTATCTAACTTTGTTTCTATAGTATTACCAAATAAAATAATCCATTCTCTTGTACACCTTGTAACTCATCTAATGACCATATAAACTGTTATTGCAATACAAATGCTAATTGATTTGATTTGTTTGATCTGATTTAATAAATTGCATTACTACAAATAATAAATTGATTATGTTGATCTATTATAAAACTGAAATGCTTCAAAATTGTAAAACTATTATGCTTCAAAATTGTTATGTTCAAATTTCATTGCTTAAATACTCAATTATACTTACATTGTAAATTGTTTACTATAATTTTTACCTTTTAGTCTATTATAGCATAATTAATTGTAAGTTAATTTTAAGTTTGCCCATAATGCTCTGCATACAAGGGGCTTTTGAAAAGTACAACCCATTACTATAACTCCTTGTACATCTTTGTATCATGTCACAATAAACTATTATTATTATTATATTATAAAGTGTTTTGGGTTTGGATTAATATTTGAGTTTATTGTCCTGTATATGTAGTAGGCACAGTAGAATGAGTGAATGTTATGTATATTAAGTAGGTTTAGACTTTTGAAAAGTTTGAGAGTGTGTTATCTGGCAGTAGAAAAAGTAATCATTTGTACTGCCACTTTTTTGTTGAGTTATTATTAAAATTTGTAAAGTTATTTATCTATTTCTTGGTTGCAGTTTTCAGAAGCAACTCAAAAGTGAAAAGCTCATTGCATCATGAAATTCTCACTAAATGTTCTGATTGCTCATCTCTGGTCTTTTACAGGTCATTTTTGTAGCAGCACAGGTCAACTTGTGGTGTCAAGAACCAGTATCAACACCTTTCAGACATGGTGTAAAAGTGGAGGAACCAAGAGTACATATAATCACCGCAGTAGGTAGACCTGCTGTCAACTGTTTCACAAAGTTTGTGTAAATGTAACTGAAGTGTTGTTTAACCTGAAGAAATACTGCATATACTAAGAATTATACAGGATACAAAAGAAAATCATTCAGTGTGTAGAGCACTTTCTACAAAAGCAATCTCTGCACCCAGTGCTTCATCAAATTTTTAAATAATGGCAAACAACTCTCTAAAAATACTCAAGGTAACTGATGAGAAAGGTGTCGGTGGTCCTAATTTTTCAACTTCATCTAGAAAATTTACATTGATAATTCACAAGAGAGTTCAAGCAGTAGGGAAACATAAGTGTTCACTATGTCTAAAGACCTTTGCAAATAAAAGTTATCTTAAAATCCACATGAAAAATCACCATATAGAACAGAAACTATATCATTGTAATTTTTGCCCATCAGACTTTAAATATCAAAGTAATTTAGCAAAACACATTACAAATATTCATACAAAAGAGAAGCCCTCTCATGCTTCAGTGTGTTCAAAAGAGTTTTCAGTAAAAGCAGAGCCAGCGACACATTCAAGAACTGATCTAAGTAATACATTTCTTCTATGTACAATGTGTTTGGAAGAGTTTTCAAATCTAACTGATCTAGCAAAACATACCCAAGCAGTTCATTTAAGAGAAGAGCTCTATATATGTTCTGAGTGTCCAAGAGGATTTTCAAGAGTTTCACTTCTAGCACTACATATGAGAGCTTATCATCAGATCAATGAGGGTCTGGAAGACTTTCCAAAAAAGTCAGATCTAGCCAAAAACATACAAGCTGTTAGTGTAGGAGACAAACTGTACCAATATTTAGACTTCACAAAAAGATGTGATCTAGCACCACATTTGAGAGATCTTCCAAGGAAGAGCATACATAAGTTTCCTGATGATATAAAAGACATTTCCAAGGCATCAGATCTAGTGATACAGAGTACAGATGTTCAAGCAAGTGAGAAACCTTGCTTTTATCAATGTGCAGAGTGTCTGAAGCATTTTTTACGAAAAGCACATTGTGCAAGGCATATTAGAGCTGTACATTGCAAAGAAAGAATGTTTGAGTGTTCAGAGTGTTGGCAAAAATTTCAAGATAAATCTGCTTTAGTAACACACATGAGAGTTCATACAGGGGAGAGACCATATCCATGTGAAGTGTGTATGAAAGAATTTAAGCGAAAAACTCATCTTGACATACACATGAGAGGTCATACAGGAGAGAAACCTTATTATTGTACTGTGTGTAAGAAAGGCTTCTCACATAAATGTACTCTAGCAAGACATGTAAGAGGACATACTGAAAATAATTGATGTAAAGTCTTTAAGAATCTCATGACCAAATTTTGCATAAGAACCTATGTTAAAAAATAATTTGATCAAGTTGAAAAAGAGAGGTCATACCAAAGAGAATTTACATTATTTTTATGTATCTTATTTACCAGCAATTTAAATTAAGTATGGTATATTTATACTGTATATATGAATACAAAAGCAGGATTGATCTAAAGTAATATTCAAATATACAATGCTCAGTCTATGAAAGTGATAAGATATGATAAAGATTTACAATGATAAAGTCCTTTTGCACTACTGAATCATGTGTCCAAATTGTGTATTCCCTCGATTAGGAGAGAAATGGTGTAAAATACCAACATAATGGTAAAAGACGAATACAATGTAAATCTATTGTTTATTGATGATGTTTTAGCAGTGCTGTATGACCCTTGTGGGTTTAGTGCTTAGTTTTGAATGTAATAATAATAATTGATGATGTTTTGCTCACACAGTAGGCTTTATTAAGTCACAAACAAGTCATAAACATATGTTTGTGATTTGATGAAGTGCATTGTATGGGCAAAACAGTGTGAAGGACCACATTACCAAACCCTTTGATATACCTTTGAAGAGTTTTGAGTTTCACTACTCTCGGAGCCCGGCCATGAGCCAGGCTCATCTGGTGCTTGCCTGGTCAATTAGTCTGTTGCTGCTGGAGGCTCGCTGCCTCACATATCCATCACAGCCTGGTTGATCTGGCACATGGTGACAATACTTGTGCAGTTTCCTCTTGAAGGCTTCTACACTTGTTCCAGCCGTGTTTCTGATATATCTTCTGGTAAGATGTTGAATAGTCTGGGACCCCGAATGTTGATATAGTGTTCCTTTATTGTCCCCACTGCACCCCTGCTCCTCACTGGGTTTATTTTTATTTTGCACTTCCTCCCATATCTCTCACTCAGTATGTTGGAAATAAATGGTATAAAATACTGACACAATGGAAATATAAACACTAAAGCAGTATAATGTGATCCTTTATTGACAACGTTTCTCCCACACAGTGGGCTTTTATCAAGTCACAAACAGATCTACCTGGGTAAAAGGTATGTGAGATTTATAGGATGGAGTCAGGTGGAGAATGCTGGTCAGGTGGAGAATGCTGCATGTGACAATCTTCCGAGTAGGGTGATAGAGTCTAGAATTTTGGGTAGCTTTAAAAAGAGATTAGATAAGTATATGAGTAGACCTTCTGCAGTGTTCCTCCATTCTTATGTCCTTATGTGGGATAGCGATGAAGAAGTTTCTTGGCAAGGGTTTCAGCTTGTTATAGAAGCCGTTGTTCTGGTTGAAGTTGTTGGATATACTACAGATAAGTGATGATTCCAGGATTCTTCGATATTGAGTGTTGTCTTCTCTGGTGATAAGTCTTGCGTTTCTGTAGTTGATTAAATTGTTGTGTGAATTTCGGTGTTGAACACAGGCATTCCTTGGATCGTCAGATCTGCCTGCATACTGGTGTTCTGAAATACGTGTTTGGAGGTCTCTGGATGTTTCACCAACGTATAATTTGCTGCAGTCATTACAAGGGATTGTCCTGTCTATTACTGTTAATGTCTCAATGGTGGTGGATGTGGAGATAGATACTTGGAATGAGGTATTGGAAAAGATGTTGGAAATGGGTTTGGCAATGGAGTTGGTGGGGAGGACTATGTATCTCTTATCGGCAGTGTCTTCTCTGGGTGTGTTAAAGATGTTTAATGCCCGTCGTCTGCAGTCTCTAATGAAGTGACGAGGATAGTGAAGTTTAGAAAATACTTGTTCAATAAGAGAGCATCCTTCCTCAAGGAACTCAATGCTGCAGATTCTGAGTGCGCGCAGGAAAAAGCCTATAATTGCACAACGTTTAGTTTTGGTGTCATGGTGGGAATAGAAGTGGAGAAGATCGTGTTGGTTGGTAGGTCAGCTTTGCAGAGAAGAACATCAAGGAAAGAAAGAGTGTTGTTGACTTCTTCTTCTAGTGTGAACTGGATTGAGGGCTCGACCTGGTTGAGCTTGTGTTGGAGAGCTTGAACGTTGAAGCGTATGGGAGTTATGATGAGAATGTCGTCAACATAATGGAGCCAGGTGACAGAAGAGGGAATAATAGTGGAAAATCGCTTGGCTTCCAGATGTTCCATGTATAGGTTCGCCAGGATGGCACTAAGTGGCAAACCCATGGGTAGTCCAAAAGTCTGCTGAAAGAGGTGATTTTCAAAAGAGAAACACGTAAAGCCAACACATAGTTCAACAAGGTCGATGAAATCGCTGGCTGGAATAGGAAGATCAAGTGAATCATCAATTTTCCTGCATAAGAGATCGATGGCTTGTGTAGTAGGTACTTTGGTGAATAGGGAAGTTACTTGGAAGATTGTCACATGCCACATTCTCCACCTGACTCCATCCTATAAATACTCATGTACCTTTTACCCAGGTAGATCTGTTTGTGACTTGATAAAGCCCACTGCATGGGCGAAACGTTGTCAATAAAGGATCACATTATACTGCTTTAGTGTTTATATTTCCACTCCAGTATGTTGTTATGACAGTGTGCAGATTTCGGATCAGGCCCTCAAGTACTTTCCAGGTACATATATATTATCATGTATCTCTCCTCCGCTCCAATGAGTACATGTTCAAGACTTGAAGGCATTCCCAGTAATTTAGGTGCTTTACTGGCTCAGTGTGAGCCATAAACAATCTCTGTACTTGTTCCAGCTCTGATATTTCTCCTGTTTTGAACGGGGCCATCAGCACTGAGCAATATTCTAAATGAGGGAGCAATACCCACCCCATCATCCTCAGTATAATGAACGTTTAGCGAGGAGCAGATGGCTGGTAATAGCACTTGTGGTGGATAGACATAGGGTTCTTTTATTGTTGTGATTGTAACAATAATGAACTGTGGTATTAGTCCAATATTACAAACTAATGGGGCATCCTATATATCAGAATGGTGTTTAAAAAAAGTAAAAAAAAAATGCACTAAAGTACTATATACTGTATACCAAATATAGTACAGTAAGTCCTTGACTTGCCATACTATATACAGTGGACCCCCAGATTACATCATTATTTCATTCCAGAATGCTGTTCAAGTGCTAGTTACCGAACAAATTTGTTCCCATGAGGAATAATGTAAATTAGATTAGTCCTTTTAGACCCCCAAAAATAGTTACAAAAGCACTTTCAAAAATACACTTACATAATTGTTCGAGTTTGGAGCAGTACGTAATCCGGGGGTCCACTGTACTGTACATGTTGAGAATCTAATGTATTGTGTATAATATTCATAATACAGGAAGTCTTCAACTTAACACCTCTTTAAGGGGGGCTCCTTGTCGCGGTAAAGAGGCTATCAGTCTGAGGAATTGGACCTCTTGGTCTTCTTCCTCAGACCGAACCTAATTACCCCCAATCCCCCCTTCCCTTTCCCATCTTCCCTTCTCCCTTTCCTCCTCCTCATCCCTCCCTTATTCCCATCCCATTTTTACCCTGTGAGCTTCTCTCCACGGGCATTCTGGTTCCTAGGTAGGGGGAAGGGTACCGTGGTCCATCCCATTCCGTTGAGGATCTTGGTGGTGGTGTAGTTTGCCGTGGGATCTGGATCACCTGTGGATGTCCCGATTCCTTTCCGGTCTCCCGGGGGGTGGCTTTAGGTATCTTTCGGGAGACGGGTGTATCTCTGGAGGCCACCTTTCGGATACCAAGGGTGGTGGCCGAAGGAGGTATGCATTGTGCTATGGCCGTCTCTCATCTACACCTTCACGGGAGACTTCCCCGTATTTCCTATTCTCGTATTGCTAAACGTCCCTCCACTTCTGGGGTCCCAACTTCTGCGGCTTCCTCTACGGTCACCCCATCCTCAGTCACCCCTGTCTCGAATTCTTTTGCTGTTCTTGGCTCCGAGGTCCCTACCTCAACATCTCATACTGTCCTCACCCCTTCCTCTACTCGCTCGCACAGTTCTGTGTCTGCACGCCCTCGTCCAACACCTAATCCTCACCGCTCCTCCTCTTCTCATAAGTCCGGCAAAAAATCCCCATTGCCGGGTTCTTCACCTCCGACTCATTCTGTAACGTGTGCAGAGGTTCGTCTTCCTCCTCAATCAATATCTTCATCCCCTGTCCCCTCCCAAGTTTCTTCCTTGACTGACCCTCCCCAGGTCGATTCCACTCCTGTCCTCTCCCAAGCCCCTTCGACAGTCTCCTCTTCCATCCCCTCGCCCTCTACTTTCGTACCATCTATGGTCTCCCAGATTGTCGCTTACACTCCTCCTCCTTTCATCTCTTATGTGGTCCCACATCCTGCATCTTTGACTCCCGAAACGCTGGATTTGTTGCAGAGACTGAACCGTTGATGGACACCGCTCCACCTCCTGTTCCTCCTCCTCTCTCTTCTCCGTCTACCCCCCTCCTTCCTTCACAGCGTCCCGCTCCTTCTTTGATTTCAGATCTACCTCTGCCTCCACACGTGGACTTTTCTAACCCTAGTCCATAGATACCTCTAACTTCGACTTGTATCTTTCTCTTCATAAATCATGGCTTATTTGCAGTGGAATATCCGAGGCCTCAGGGGTAACCGGGGTGAGCTTCAGGTGTTGCTCTCCCAGTTCTTCCCTGTTGGGGTCTGTTTGCAAGAACCCAAATTACAATCCACTGTTATCCGTCCCTTTTCGGGCTATGATTTGTTATATTCATCGGATCTTTTTTCCGATGGAACCTTTAACGAAAGTTCTCTTCTCATACGCGCTGGTATCCCATACTGTCAGCTCTATGTTCATTCTTCTCTACATTACACCACAGCCCATATCCACTTGAATAAGTGGTATTCACTCTGTTCTTTATATCTCTCCCCCTCTTGGGCATTGTCTATCCCAGATGTTGATTTTCTGGTTTCTTCCTTACCGCCACCCCTTCTGTTACTTGGCAATTTTAACGCGCACCATTTTCTTTGGGGGGGTCGCACTGTGACTCCCGTGGCGATCAGTTGGAGGCATTTCTTGCTTCTCTCCCCCTCCACGTTTTAAATACGGGTACTCCCACCCATTTTGATCCTCGAACTCATTCTTTCTCTTGCATCGATCTCTCCATCTGCTCTTCCTCAACTGTCCTTGACTTCACCTGGTCTGTCCTCCCGGACTTACATGACAGCGATCATTTTCCAATCATCCTCATGTCCCCTTCGTATTCCCTAATCATCCCTCTCCCTCTTACAACCCATTCTCCCTGCATCCTGCAATAACCTGCAGCGCTGTATGACCCCTGTGGTTTAGCGTTTTTATTTGATTATAATAATAATAATTCAACATGTAATGGACCTTCTGTGTTGGTTATAATAATGATAAAATAATGATACTATATACAATAATGATATAATAATGATATTATAAACAATACAGAAGATTCTCAACATGTTTGTAAGTCGAAGACTTACTGTACCATGTACACAATTTACAGATATACTACAATAAACATTAAAAATAAAGAGAGTTAAAAATACAATTCAACCAGTGAATTTTGCCTACAATTTTAAGTCTCTTATCTCAAGTTCCATTATATTCAAGGTTTACTGTATTCTGCATTAGACACTTTTCTTTTGTATTCGGTCGTATCTAAAATATATTTAGTTGGGTTAGGGTAAATTAAATTGCGCTTGTTGTAATAAGGTTAGGTAGGTTTTCAATGTTTCTCTTGGTACAAAATTCTGTCCTTTATTTCTGAAGCCCATTAAATCAAGGATTTACTAATATGACAGTGGTGCCTCGGCATAAGAACAGCTCCCAACTCGATCAATTATGTAAGTGTATTTTTGTAAGTGCTTTTGTAAGTGTATTTTTGGGGGTCTGAAATGGATTAATCTAATTTACATTATTCCTTATGGGAACAAATTTGTTTGGTATCGGCACTCGAGCAGCCTTCTGGAACAAATTAAGCTCGTAACCCGAGGTACCACTGTACAGTGGACCCCCGGTTTACGTACTGCTCCAAACTCAAACAATTATGTATAAGTGTATTTTTGGGGGTCTAAAAGGACTAATCTAATTTACATTATTCCTTATGGGAACAAATTCGTTTGGTAATGGCACTTGAACAGCATTCTGGAACGAATTAATGACGTAAACCTGGGGTCCACTCTCTCTTCCTCCCTGTCTTCCATACGCCAACAAGAGTCTTCAATACAGGTATGTAATAGTGATTTAAATGTTCATTTATCCATTTCATTAGTCATTTTTCAGATTTTCAGATTTAGGCCGACCTGGAACGGATTACGGCCAATAACTGAGGGTCCACTGTAGTTGAATAGGCAGTTTGTTGTGCTTAATAGATCAGATGGAAGGAATACTAGGGAAATTGCTAAGAATTTGGTAGAATGGAACAATAGAATTAGTTTAAAATACTACTCAAATTGGGCAAAATCGCTGGTGCATAAATTGTGTTGAGATCACTTACTTTGCGCTTGCGTAATTCCATAAATTTTCCATCAAATTTCTTACTTTTGGTGTCATTACTTTCAGAAAAAGATTCTCTCCCATTTTAAAAGATTTTTTTTTTTTATGTGGACACTGATAGGCTATATTGAGTTTTAAGGGGTGGCCAGTAGAAGAGAGGTAAATGACATAAAGCAACACCTGAGTGTGGAGCATTTATTTTATTAACACATCGGCCAATTCCCACCAAGGCAGGGTGGCCCGAAAAAAACTTTCATCATCATTCACTCCATCACTGTCTTGCCAGAGGGGTGCTTTACACTACAGTTATAAAACTGCAACACTAACACCCCACTTTCAGAGTGCAGACACTGTACTTCCCATCTCCAGGACTCAAGTACGGCCTGCCGGTTTCCCTGAATCCCTTCATAAATGTTACTTTGCTCACACTCCAACAGCACGTCAAGTATTAAAAACCATTTGTCTCCATTCACTCCTATCAAATGCGCTCATGCATGCTTGCTGGAAATCCAAAGGAAGGAAAATACAGCTAATCACCCATTATCCAGCTTTGGTGGGAAAAATGCTTAAATTTTCTAATTCTGGATATTGAATTTTTAACAGTTCTGATTTTTTCACAGCTTCTTTATTAACCTTTTCAGTAGCCATTGTGTAGAACTATATCATTGATGCCAGGGTTCTTTAGATTTAGATTTTGCCACCGAAGTGGCTAGTTTATTGTGCACCCCATATCCATCCTGTGGACGGTAGCGCAAGAGTATATGGATACACAAAAGGCCTAAGCACTAGGCCCCAAAGGGGTTAACAATTGTACATTTGGGTTTATAACTACATTTCAATTATCTGTTACAAGCAAATTTAGGAAATTTGCTTAGTACAATAGGTATCTTATTTCATGAATAAGATATCTTGACATGTCACATAGGTTATTATACTGTCTATCTCTATATTCCTCAATAAGTGCACAATCAAGCACATAGTGTTCAAGACAGTGACCATATGCCTGATCACATAATTTGCATTTAGTTTGATCATCATCTGTGTATCTCCCAAACTGCCAGAAGTACTTGTAGCCAAGCCTAAGCCTGGCCACTACAACATCAGTCAGTCTGTTCACATTGCAAGTTGCTCCATAAACATACTTATCTACTTCATGTTATCATAGTGGGTTATAGATCTACTCAGGCTTCTGACTGCATTCCTATAGCTATCATTTTCATTATTTATTTCTCTCCTAATATTATTCCTAATGCTAGACACAGATATACCAAAGTAATATTCTACATTCTCCTTATGGGTGCTCTTCTTGGCTAACATATCAACTTTATCATGAAGGAGTAATCCAATGTGTGACGGAATCCATAGCAAATGTACATTAATTCCTTTGTCCCGGATTTTTGAGTATCTATACCTAGCTTTTCCAATGAGCATGCTGTTAGAGTCATTGTATGAGTCAAGAGCCTTCAATGATGACATAGAATCAGTAATGATGATAGAGCCATCATTGAAGGCTCTTGAGGGTTCTTGATGTAGAAATATGCCTAAATTCTAGCAGCTTTTATACATGAATGGTATAACATCCCAACAAAATGAAGAATTAGACATATGCAACATCTGGGTATCTTTATTTGTAGATATTTCACCATCCATTGGTTTTATCAATACAAATTCAATGACATAATGCAAAGACTGTAGAACTATATACAAAAGATGAGGTAACCAGCCCCTCAACCTTGGAGTTGGTGAAGAGTACCATAATCTTGAAGAATCTGAAGCACAGGCATGAAGATTGGTGCTTATATACTGTGGTCAGGTGAGGGAAGTGCAGCAGACAAAGGTAACATTGTCTCTGGTAGGAGGAATTTCCCACTGGAAGTAGTTCATATGCAAGGGATGGGCCAGGAGTAGTTAAGATAGTTGTGGAGATGTGTTAAGAAGGAAGTGTCATTAGGAAATGATCACCTTGCCTCATGCGAGAGGGTATGTGGTGACCACTTCAGGGGTGCAGGTGTACTGTACCTTTGAAAAGTATCAAAGACTCATCAATAACAAAGTTCTTGAAGGGATAAAAATACATACTGAACTTCTGCTGTTTCAGATACTAAAGCATCCCTAATCGTAGGGAGACACTAGTCAGAGAAATAGCAAACATTGAATTAAAACTAAAGGAATCTTACAGGAATCAAGAGACACAGGAAGAACAAAAAGCCATAAATGAAATTGAAAGAAACCCAAAGTATTTCTTTTCCTATGCAAAATCAAAGTCGAGAACAACAACCAGTATTGGGCCCCTACTTAAACGGGATGGGTCCTACACAGATGACAGCAAGAAAATGGAGTGAGTTACTTAAATCCCAGTATGACTTAGTCTTTAGCGAGCCACTAACCAGACTGAAAATCGAAAACCTAAATGATTTTTTTATGAGAGTGCCACAGAATTTGACAGACGCATGCCTTTCTGACATCACGACGACGCCAAATGACATGCCCATGCATTCTGCTCCAGGCCCAGACTCATGGAACTCCGTGTTCATCAAGAACTGCAAGAAGCCCCTATCACATGCTTTTAACATCTTATGGAGAGGAAGCATGGACACTGGGATCGTCACGCAGCTACTAAAAACAACAGACATAGCCCCGCTCCACAAAGGGGGCAGTAAAGCAATAGCAAAGAACTACAGACCAATTGCGCTAACGTCCCATATCGTAAAAATCTTTGAAAGTGTTCTTTGATTATAATAATAATAATAATTTGAAAGTGTTCTAAGAAGCAAGATTGCCACCCATCTTGATACCCATCAATTGCACAACCCAGGCCAGCATGGGTTTAGAGCAGGCCGCTCCTTTCTGTCCCAACTACTGAACCACTACAACAAGGTCCTGGATGCTCTAGAAGATAAACAGAATGCAGATGTTATATACACAGATTTTGCAAAAGCCTTTGACAAGTGTGACCATGGTGTAATAGCACACAAAATGCGTGATAAAGGAATAACAGGAAAAGTTGGTAGATGGATCTATAATTTCCTAACATGTAGAACACAAAGAGTAGTAGTCAACAGAGTAAAGTCTGAGGCAGCTACTGTGAAAAGCTCTGTTCCACAAGGCACAGTACTTGCTCCCATCCTATTCCTCATCCTCATATCAGATATTGACAGGGATATAAGCCACAGTGCTGTGTCTTCCTTTGCAGATGACA
>WNWK01023762.1:0-30625 GCA_009830355.1 Cherax destructor | reverse complement strand
CCAATGCCCAATCCCCTTCCACAACAGGCAGAGGGTCGGCAGGGTCAGGGGTCAGCCTAAAACCCCTTTCCCAAAACCCCTTTTTTTGGACACAACCGGGCCAAAAGGGTCTCCAAGCAGAGTTCAAAGTCCGGGAAGTCACCCATTCCAAGCCTTCCAAAAAGGGCCCTTTTATGCAGTTTAATATTGAAATGATTCTTCCAGAACTTTTTCCCTTTCGGGGTGGGGCCTTTTAAAAAGACGTTTCAAAAAAAGGGGTTGGGTTTTGGCCCAAATTCTAGGGGCCCAAAAATTTTTTGAAAAACGTCGGGTAGGCATACATATGAAAGAATGGGTCTGTGTGGTCAGTGTGCACAGTATAAAAATCCGCACACACTGCATAATAAAAAAAAAACGGCCTTTTTTTGATTAAAAAAAGCGATTTGCGGTCTTTTTTCATATATTTATTGATGTATTCTCGTTTTCTTGGTCTCATTTGATAAAAATGGAAGATATATTACAGAAATAGAGATGATTTTGATTGGTTTGACAATGACAAGTACCTTAAAATTGGGCTCAAAAAACAAAAATGTTTGATTTTACGATGTTAAAGAGTAAACAAACCCACCCTGCCCCAATACACCAACTGGCGAGTCTAATTTCATGCACAAGTGCCCCGATATCATTTTTACCATTTTTACAATGATGCAGTTGTATACATAACAGTAAATCTTCTTTTTTTTTGGGGAAAAAATTAAAAATGGAAAGCAAAAGTAATGGAAGGGGGCCTGGAGACGTGACTAATGAACAGAAAAACATGTTTTTTTAGTGCCAGGAATGTCTGCCTTTTTTTTTGGACCCTATTTTGAAATTGGCATCTTTTGGAATTTGTTTGAAATTGGAAAATTGCCATTTTCTGACCACTATTTTGGGTAGTTGAAATTGGTAAATAGGCGGTTTCTTGTACTAAATCAATAGAAGAAATGGAGTTTTAGCGAAATAGCTATAATTTTAGTAGATTGAAACATTGAAATTTGCCGAAAATAGGGCTCGAAGTGGGTGAAATCGCTGATGCGTCAGTGTTATCGACACCGCTAACTTCGCGAAAGCATAATTCCGTTAGTTTTCGATCAAATTTCAAAATTTTGGTGGCGTTATGATCGGAAAAAGATTCTCTATCATTTCATAAGAAAAAAACATTTTTTTTTTTTTTCCAAAAAATTTTCGACCCCAGGAACACGTTTCCGAGAAGGCCTGTCGACCCCCAAAGGGTTAAGGGTCAATTCAGTGTCTGAGGTCACTTCAAAACACTTTTCAAACTGCTTTTGTGTAGAGTTTTTTGAAGTTACAAATGACCTGCTGGTCCATGGGCTGGAGGAGAGGAGTTGTGTTAGGAGGCAAGAACTTCACTTTTATAAAACTGAAGTCATTAGTCAGTATGTCTTCCAAGTTTAGAGGATGTGCAAGAGCATTGTCCAGTAACAGGAGGCACTTGGGGTCCAAATTCTTTTCCTGTAGGTATTTTTTCACCCTGGGGCCAAACACTTCATGGATCCACTCACTGAAAAGTTGCCTTGTGATCCATGCATTCTGACTAGCTTTCCACAAGACACACAATCTATTCTTGATTTTCTGAGTGATACACCAGTAAAGGCTTCACTTTAAAATCCCCACTAGCATTAGCACAAAACATAAGAGTTAGCCTGTCTTTCATAGGCTTGGTTCCTGACAGTGCCTTCTCCTCCTGAGTAATGTAGGTCCTGTTGGGCATTTTCTTCCAAAACAGGCCTGTTTCGTCACAATTGAACACTTGTTCGGGTTTCAAATTTTCAGTCTTTATGTAGTCCTGAAACTCGTTTATGAATTTTTCAGCTGCACGTTTGTCTGAACTGGCAGCCTCACCATGTCTTACCACATTGTGTATGCCACTACGCTTCTTAAATCTGTCAAACCAGCCTCTGCTGGCCTTAAAATCACTAACACTACAATCAGCACTGGTTGCAGGCATTTTCTTTGCAAGATCGGCATGCAACTGCATTGCCTTTTCACAAATGATTGTCTCCGACACACTATCACCCGCTAAGTATTTATCCTTGATCCACACATCAGCAACAATTTCTCAACATTGTTGACTATTTGTTGTCTATTTTTGTTTAGCATATCAACACCTTTTGCAACATCAGCTTCCTTGATTTGTTCCTTCTTTGCCAGGATAGAACCGATAGTTAACTTGTTTTTGCCATATATCCTGGCAAGCTCAGTAATTCGCACACCACTCTCGTATTTTTGTATAATTTCCTTATTTATGTCTATGGTGTTTCTCACAGGAGTACCACTAGGAAATTTCTTGGGACATGGTAACTTATTTCACAGTCGCACATAATGAACAAACTCCAAACACAATTAATTAATTGTGAAATGTTTGGATGAGCATGCAGGGTAATGTTCACTCAAAGGTAAACAACGCTAGACTGGCTCACAATGCCTGCGTGGCAAGGCACACAAGCACCTGGGCGGACGGGTCTGGTACGCACTCGTTCGAAACACTGGATGCGTTCGATAGTCGGGAAAAAATTTGTTCGAAAAAAGCGTTCAAAACTCGATTTGTTCAATTGACAAGGCGTTCGAAACTCGGGGTTCCACTGTATTACTAAATGTATCTTATGAACGCGTGGGATCGTGCTCACTGGCTGATAAACAATGGTAAACTAACTGTAAATGGTGTGTCGGGCCGCTTGGACACTTTTGGGACGAATGACTATTTGAGAGTCAAACAACGATTTGCGAGTCAATATTTTGATGAAAAAATGTTACGATTACCGAATATTACGAAATCCAATGACTACGATACCCGGGGGTCCACTGTACTAGGATTAGTCTGCCTGAAATGCCCCGGCATGATAGTGGATTTCTTTGTACATAACAAATCAAAATTGTAATTACACATTGCAACCTTTGCAGAGAAATAAAATCTTTATCTTTATCTTTTAACCCTTTGACTGTTTGGTCGTATATATACGTCTTACGAGCCACTGTTTCGGAAGTACATACGTATACTAAAAAATTCAAGCGGCTTCAAATCAAGCGGAAGAAAGCTGGTAGGCTCACATAGGAGAGAATGGGTCTGTGTGGTCAGTGTGCACAGTATAAAAAAAATACTGCAGCATGCAGTGCATAATGAGAAAAAAAAACTCTGACTGTGTTTTTGGATTAAAACGCCGACTTTGAGGTGTATTTTCGTATAGTAGTTAGGGTTGTATTCTCTTTTTCATAGTCTCATTTGATAGAATGAGACTATGAAATATAGATGATTTTGATTAGTTTCATGATGAAAACGACCTTGAAATTGAGCTCAAAATAGGGGAAATGTTCGATTTTTGCCAATGTTCAAGAGTAAACAAATCACGCCACGTGTCCAGTACACATCAACTGGCGAGTAATATTCTTTCGCAAGTGCACTGATATTATTTATACCATTTTTATAATAATGCAATAGTCTGCATAACGGTAAATCTTCTATTTTTTGTGAATAAAAAATAAAAATAGAAAGCAAGAGTAATATAAGAGGGGCCTAAAAACGTGACTAATGAATAGATAACATCTTATTTTAGTGCCATGAATGTCTGCATTGTTTATTCTGGACCCTATTTTGAAATTGACAACTTTTTTATTTTGCTTGAAATTGGCCAAATTGCCAATTTCTGACCACTTTATTGGGTAGTTAAAATCGGTAAATTGGTGGTTTCTTGTAGACAATCGATAGAACAAATGGAGTTCTAAAGAAATAGCTATGAGTTTGGTCGACTGGAACAATAGAATTGGCTGAAAATAGGGCTCAAAGTCGGCAGAAATTGTCGATGCGTATATATCACCGAGATCACTAACTTTGCAAGAGCGTAATTCTGTAAGTTTTCCATTAAATTTCATACTTTTGGTGTCATTACCATCGGGAAAAGATTCTCTATCATTTCATAAGAAAAAATAATTATTTTTTTTTCGAAAATTTTGCGACAACAGGAGACACCTCAGGATTAGGGATTGCGACAGTCAAAGGGTTAAAATGTTTATTAATTTGCACATGCTTGTCTTTAACCCTTTCAGGGTGTTTGACGTACTAGTACGCATAAATTCTAGCTCCCTCAAATCAAGCAGGAAAAGGCTGGTAGGCCTAGATGTGAGAGAATGGGTCTGTGCGGTCAGTGTGCACAGTATAAAAAAAGTCCTGCAGCACACAGTGCATAATAAGGAAAAAAAACTCTGACCGTGTTTTTGATTTAACCCTTTCAGGGTCCAAGGCCATTTTTGGAAGGGGTGTGCCAGTGTCCAAGAATTTAAAAAAAAAAATCTTATTTTTTCTTATGAAATGGTAGAGAATCTTTGTCTGAAGGTAATAAACAAAAAAGTACGAAATTTGATTGAAAATTGACGAAATTATGCTCTCGCGAATTTTGATGTGTCAGCAATATTTACGCATCGGCAATTTTGCCAACTTTGACTCCATTTTAGGCCAATTACATTATTACAGCCGACCAAATTCTTAGCTATTTCACTAGTATTACTTCTATTCTATCGATTGTGCACAAGAAATCTCCCAGTCAACCGTTTCAACTACAAAATAAAGTGATTGGAAATTGGTAATTTAGCCAATTTAACTCAAAGTTCAAAATATTCCAATTTCAAAATAGGGTGCAGAATAAACAATGCAAGCATTCCTGGCACTAAACTAACATTTCCTCTGTTCATTAGTTATGTTTCCAGTCTTTACAAATGAACTCCATTTTTATTTTTTATTCACATAATGAATTTTTATTCAAACCAAAAAATGGAAGATTTACTGTTATGCAATATTGTAATAATTGTACAAATAATATCACCACATTTGTGAATGTATGTTAGACCCACCAGCTGGCACGTATTAGACGTGTGAGGTCATTTGTTTACTCTTGAACATCGGCAAAAATTTAACTTCTGCTACTTTGAGCTCAGTTTCAAGCCATTTCCAGTACTAAAACCAATCAAAATCATCTCTGCATCTGTGATACATCTTCCATTCTATCAAATGAGACCAAGAAATCGCAAATACAACTATAAAAAGTATACAAAAAAACACTGCAAAGTCGCTGTTTTAATCGAAAATTACAGTTTCAGTTTTTTTTTCTCATTATGCACTGTGTGCTGCAGGATTTGTTTTATGTGGTGCACACTTACCACATAGACGTATTCTCTCATATCCAGGCCCAAATTTACCGTTCAAAGCTTATCTGAGTGAGCTGAGCTCATGACGTAGAACTACGGCACGGACCCTGAAAGGGTTAAAAGAGCGACTTTCCAGTCTATTTTCATATGGTATACAGTGGACCCTCGGTTTTCGTTGAAAATTCTTTCCAGAATGCTGTTCAAGTGCCGTTACCAAACGAATTTGTTCCGATAAGGATAAATGTAAATTAGATTAGTCATTTCAGACCCCTCAAAAGTACACTTATAAAAGCACTTACGAAAATACACTTACATAATTGTTCAAGTTTGGAGGTGCACGAAAACCGAGGGTCCACTGTATATCGTTGTATTCTCGATTATTTGGTCTCATTTGATAGAATGGAAGATATATTATAGAAATAGAGATAATTTTGATTGGTTTCATTATGACAAGTACAGTGGTACCTCGACTTACGATGCTATCATCTTACGTTATATTCGATAACCGATATTTATAACGTAAGAAATTTGAATGCGACTTACGTTGTTTGATTCGTCTGCCGACATTCGTACCGGACGTGTCCGCCTGGTGCCCAGCTGAGCGCGCACTCCAGGGAACGTCAGTGTGCTATTGTTTACAAGTGAGAGCGACCACCCACCCACACCCACGCATTCATACCAGTATATTGTCATTATTCCACTGTTTTTAGTGCTTGCAACTGCTAAATAAGCCACCATGGGCCCCAAGAAAGCTCCTAGTGCCAAGCCTGTGGTAAAGAATGTGCAGGGAGTGAAGCATTCATGCAGGGAGTGTAGCATTTATGCAGGGAGTGTAGCATTTATGCAGGGAGTGTAGCAGGCATGCAGGGAGTGTAGCAGGCATGCAGGGAGTGTAGCAGGCATGCAGGGAGTGTAGCAGGGATGCAGGGAGTGTAGCAGGGATGCAGGGAGTGTAGCAAGGATGCAGTGAGTGTAGCAAGGATGCAGGGAGTGTAGCAAGGATGCAGGGAGTGTAGCAAGGATGCAGGGAGTGTAGCAAGGATGCAGGGAGTGTAGCAAGGATGCAGGGAGTGTAGTAGGCATGCAGGGAGTGTAGCATTCATGCAGGGAGTGTAGCAAAGATGCAGGGAGTGTAGCAAGGATGCAGGGAGTGTAGTAGGCATGCAGGGAGTGTAGCATTCATGCAGGGAGTGTAGCATTCATGCAGGGAGTGTAGCATTCATGCAGGGAGTGTAGCATTCATGCAGGGAGTGTAGCAAAGATGCAGGAAGTGTAGCAAGGATGCAGGGAGTGTAGTAGGCATGCAGGGAGTGTAGCATTCATGCAGGGAGTGTAGCATTCATGCAGGGAGTTTAGCATTCATGCAGGGAGTGTAGCATTCATGCAGGGAGTGTAGCATTCATGCAGGGAGTGTAGCATTCATGCAGGGAGTGTAGCATTCATGCAGGGAGTGTAGCATTCATGCAGGGAGTGTAGCATTCATACAGGGAGTGTAGCATTCATGCAGGGAGTGTAGCATTCATGCAGGGAGTGTAGCATTCAAAGAAAAATGCCAGTAACCCCAGAAAAGAACTTGGTACCTGCAGTGTTAATGGAAGGGGATTCCCCTTCCAAACACTAGCATACTACTCCACCTTCTCCCCTCCTCCCGGCCTCCACACATCAACAACTCTTCAATAAATGTAAGTGACATGTTATTGTACAATATTTACATGTGTATTTAGGTATTCTTCATTAAATTGTGTATTATTTAATGTCAAAAAGTTCTAAAAAATATTTTATTTAACTACTTTTGGAAGTCTTGGACGGATTAAATTTATTTCCATTATTTCTTATGGGGAAAATTGATTCGAGTAACGATTGTTTCGCCTTAAGATATGCCCTCTCTGACGGATTAATATCGTAAGTCGAGGTACCACTGTACCTTGAAATTGAGCGCAAAATAGGGAAAATGTTCGATTTTTGCCAATGTTCAAGAGTAAACAAATCACGCTAAGCGTCCAATACACATCAACTGGCGAGTCTAATATTCTTGCACAAGTTTGCTGATATTATTTATACTGTTTTTACAATGATGCAGTAGTATACATAACAGAAAATCTTCTATTTTTTTTTGAGAATAAAAATTCAAAGTGGAAAGCAAAAGTAATGTAAGTCATGCCTAGAGACATGACTAATGAACAGATAAAATGTTATTTTAGTGCCAGGAATGTCTGTCTTGTTTATTCTGGACCCTATTTTGAAATTGACATCTTTTGAAATTTGTGTGAAATTGGCCAAATTGCCAATTTCTGACCACTTTATTGGGTAGTTGAAATCGGTAAATTGGTGGTTTCTTGTACTCAATCGATAGAACAAATAGAATTCTAGTGAAATAGCTATAATTTTAGTAGACTGAAACATTGGAATTGGCCGAAAATAGGGCTAAATATCGTCAATACCGCTAACTTTGCGAGAGCATATTTCTGTTAGTTTTAAACCAAATTTCATACTTTTGGTGTCATTATGATCGGAAAAAGATTATCATTTTATAAGAAAAAATTAATTTTTTTTCTGAAAATTTTTCGACTGAGAATGAGTTAATTAACAAAAAAGGCACAATACAGTGACTGGAACAATATACACACAACCCGCACATAGAAAAGAGGAGTTTACGACAACGTTTTGGTCCGACTTGGACCATTTACAAAGTCACACTGACTTTGTAAATGGTCCAAGACGGACCGAAACGTAGTCGTAAGCTCCTCTCTTCTATGTGTGGGTTGTGTGTGTAATGAGTTAAGGATCGGGGGTCTCAACTCTGAAGGGGTTTAAAGAAAATTTTGCTTTATCTATTTTAAAATGATCCTTTGCTTTTTCTCTACTGTGTAAAGTTACTGTGTATGTAACTTTTTATGAAATATTCTGTGGGTTAAGTAATTATTATAGTAAGCATATATAACTACAATAATTATAATTCAAAGGCTTTAGTGTATATATTAATGAAAGTTACTTTTGACAGGCTAGCAGCAAGCCAGAGGAGTGTACAGTGTGTTTCAACAATTATGATGAACTGCGACGGCCACGATCACTGCCGTGTGGCCATACATTCTGCTCACAATGTATTAAAGATACAATAAAAAATGTTCAACTCATCTGTCCCAGCTGCCGTGCTGAGCACAGTGCCACAGCTGCTACTCAGTTCCCGATCAATTTTAGTCTGGAGGAATTAATAAAGAATATTAAAAGTATGCAGCTACCATCAGTGGGAGCAGTGTCTGTAAAACCTGGTCAAGACCGCACAAGAAGCATCAGCAAGAGGTTACGGTCTATGGTACAAGAACACAAGAGCAGTATCAGTAACCTTATAAGGGAGTGTGAAGCAGTACTGTCCCAGCTGGGCAAGTACCAGGGAAAGGTGAGGGACTGGAAGACACAGCACCACCAACTGCAGGACAAACTCTATGCTCTGGTGGATCAGAACAAGGCAGCAATAGAACTCCTGGAACAGGAGGATACCAGTGTGATAAATATGACAACAGAAGGAGAGTCAGGGAAGAAGCAGCTACAGACCATGCTGGAGTGTCTTGATGCAGTCAACACTGCACAGGAGGTTGACACAACTTTAGATGAAGCTGATCAGTACAACATGGAGGCTGAAGATTGGATCCAGAAGTGTCAGGAACTTTTCCCAGACTTCAACACTGTCTGCACCTCAGTCAAGGTACATTCACTGAACTGAAAGTAGCAATTGTGCTTCATAAATACTATAGTTATTAAAACAATGAACCAGTAATATTTAAGCTTTTCTTTTTTTAAACATTTATATTTATGAAGCTATAGTACTTATCTATTCCAGTTGATTGTGTTTTAAATATTGATTTTACTTTAATACAAATATAATTTTTTTTTTCTTATGAAATGATAGAGAATCTTTTTCCGATCATAACGCCACCAAAATTATGAAATTTGATGGAAAACTAACGGAATTATGCTCTGGCGAAGTTTGCGATATCGATGACATTTACACATCGGCGATTTCACCCACTTTGAGCCCTATTTTCAGCAAATTCCAATGTTTCAGTCTACTAAAATTATAGCTATTTTGCTAGAGTTCAGTTGTGACGAAACAGGCCTGTTTTGGAAGAAAATGCCCATCAGGACCTACATTACTCAGGAGGAAAAGGCACTGCCAGGAACCAAGCCCATGAAAGACAGGCTAACTCTTATGTTTTGTGCTAATGCTAGTAGGGATTTTAAAGTGAAGCCTTTACTGGTGTATCACTCAGAAAATCCCAGAGTGTTCAAGAAACACAATGTCTTCAAGAATAGATTGTGTGTCTTGTGGAAAGCTAGTCAGAATGCATGGGTCACAAGGCAACTTTTCAGAGAGTGGATCCATGAAGTGTTTGGCCCCAGTGTGAAAAAATACCTATAGGAAAAGAATTTGGACCCCAAGTGCCTCCTGTTACTGGACAATGCTCTTGCACATCCTCCGAACTTGGAAGACCTACTGATTAATGACTTCAGTTTTATAAAAGTGAAGTTCTTGCCTCCTAACACCATTCCTCTCCTCCAGCCCATGGACCAGCAGGTCATTTGTAACTTCAAAAAACTCTACACAAAAGCAGTTTGAAAAGTGCTTTGAAGTGACCTCAGACACTGAATTGACCCTTAAGAGAGTTTTGGAAGAATCACTTCAATATCTACAACTGCATAGGCCTTATAGGTAAGGGTATTGTGGCATTGGGCAAATCCCAGGGTTTGGAGGTGAGTGACGAGGATGTGGAAAAGTTGGTGGAGGACCACAGGGCAGAGCTAACAACTGAAGAGCTGCAAGACCTGGAACTGGAACAGCATCATGGGATTCACTGATGTCATGTAGTATTAACTCTCCCATTTTAAGTGGAAAGTGATGTTGACCCCGAGTTTAGTGGCTCTGAGGTGGATATGGCCATAAGTGGTCGAGGAAATATCAAAAACCTTGATAATAACCCATGTGCAACATTTGTGCAACATCCTTTTAGAATGTCTTGCAACCTATGCCTGTCTATCTCTATCTGACTCTGTCTATCTCTGTCTCACAGGTACACAAATACAATTATACATAGTGTAAATTTCCTAGGATAACCCAAAAAATCCAGACAAAGTGCTTCTAGATATAATGTGTAAACATGACTGGCAAATACGTATTTACACTTGCTCAGGAACCAGACGTGTTGGTTCAGGAGTGGATCTCTGTGAGACTGGAGAGCTAGTTGCTAGGCGGACAGACAGATAGACAGAGAGCTTGACAGATAAAGAGCTTGACAGAGAGCTTGACAGATAAAGAGCTTGACAGAGAGAGAGCTTGACAGATAGAGAGCTTGACAGATAGACAGAGAGCTTGACAGACAGACACAGAGCTTGACAGACAGACAGAGAGCTTGGCAGATAGACAGAGTTTGAAAGACACAGATAGATAGAGTTTGACAGACAGATATGGTTGTGTAACAGTGAAAACAGAGGGGGATGCTCGCTCATCAAATGTCACCCCTTATCTTATCTTATCACTGCACCATCGCATACGCTCACCAATTATCTTATCTTATCACTGTCAGCAGTGGACTGACTTGTTTTACATCATGCTTCAAGGGAACTTATTATTCTTATTCTTATTTTCATTATTATTATTATTATTCCTATTATTATTATTATTATTATTATTATTATCATTATTATTATTTTATACTCCCACATATCCAAAACATTGCTGGAACCTATAAATACTTTGTATATATTCTTAGACATTAGTAAATGACCAAAGCAGGTGTAAATGTCCACCTGTCAGTGTGTTTATAATAATAATAATAATAATAATAATAATAATAATAATAATAATAATACTTTATTGAGACATGGTACAGTGATACATGGTTGGGTAGACAAGATACATAGTTATTGATAAGATGTACATGCCAAAAGCCCCTACTATGCTGTGCATTGCGGGCATTCTTAGGACTACTTAATTGTAGACTACATGGTAAAAAGTTATGGTAGATAATTTATAAAATAAGTATAATTGTGCATCTAAGTTATAAAGTTTGAATATAAGTTGGACATATCAATTAATTGTAGCAATGCAACTAATTGAGTGAGATAACATTTAGAACAATTAATTGCAATGCAGTTACAGTTTACGTGGTCATTATAATGTAAATGTTATGGAAACTGTCTGGAAAATCTTCCAGCTCCTGCCCCCAACATCTTGCTACTAGGGGATTTCAACCTCAGGCACCTAAAATGGAGGAACATTGCAAACAATGTGGTAGCAGAGATAACACCAGGAGGCAGCTCAGATGAAAATTCACACATGCATGAACTTTTAAATCTCTGCACCAAGTTCACCTTAAACCAGCAAATAGTAGAGCCCACAAGATTAGAGAATACGCTGGACCTCATCTTCACCAACAATGATGATCTGATACGAAATGTCATCATATCAAAAACAATATACTCAGATCACAACATAATAGAGGTCCAGACATGCATGCAGGGAGCCCCAGATCAACAAAATGTGATCAGCCATGAGGGAGCTTTCTCCAAATTCAACTTCAATAACAAAAACATAAGCTGGGACCAAGTAAACCAAGTCCTAAATGATATAAACTGGGAAGATTGCCTAAGCATCACGGATCCCAACCTATGTCTAGAACAAATTAACTCTGTGGTACTTGAGGTTTGCTCAAGGCAAATTCCTTAAGGAAAAGGAGGAGAAGATGCAAACTAGAAGAGAGAGGCGCTCCTATACAGGCGAAGGCAAAGAATAACGGAGCAGCTACAGGAGGCCAATATCTCTGAAATACGTAGGGAGACACTAGTCAGAGAAATAGCAAACATCGAATTAAAACTAAAGGAATCTTACAGGAATCAAGAGACACGGGAAGAACTAAAACCCATAAATGAAATTGAAAGAAACCCTAAGTATTTCTTTTCCTATGCAAAATCAAAGTCGAGAACAACAACCAGTATTGGGCCCCTACTTAAACGGGATGGGTCCTACACAGATGACAGCAAGGAAATGAGTGAGTTACTTAAATCCCAGTATGACTCAGTCTTTAGCGAGCCACTAACCAGACTGAAAATCGAAAACCTAAATGATTTGTTTATGAGAGTGCCACAGAACTTGACAGACGCATGCCTTTCTGACATCACCACGACGCCAAATGACTTCAAAAAGGCAATAAATGACATGCCCATGCACTCCGCTCCAGGCCCAGACTCATGGAACTCCGTGTTCATCAAGAACTGCAAGAAGCCCCTATCACATGCTTTTAACATCCTATGGAGAGGGAGCATGGACACTGGGATCGTCCCGCAGCTACTAAAAACAACAGACATAGCCCCGCTCCACAAAGGGGTCAGTAAAGCAATAGCAAAGAACTACAGACCAATTGCGCTAACGTCCCATATCATAAAAATCTTTGAAAGGGTTCTAAGAAGCAAGATCGCCACCCATCTTGATACCCATCAATTGCACAACCAAGGACAGCATGGGTTTAGAGCAGGCCGCTCCTGTCTGTCCCAACTACTGGACCACTACGACAAGGTCCTGGATGCTCTAGAAGATAAACAGAATGCAGATGTTATATACACAGATTTTGCAAAAGCCTTTGACAATTGTGACCATGGTGTAATAGCACACAAAATGCGTGATAAAGGAATAACAGGAAAAGTTGGTAGATGGATCTATAATTTCCTAACATGTAGAACACAAAGAGTAGTAGTCAACAGAGTAAAGTCTGAGGCAGCTACTGTGAAAAGCTCTGTTCCACAAGGCACAGTACTTGCTCCCATCCTATTCCTCATATCAGACATTGACAGGGATATAAGCCACAGTGCTGTGTCTTCCTTGCAGATGACACCGAATCTGTATGACAGTGTCCACCGTTGAAGACACTGCAAGACTCCAAGCAGACATAAACCAAATCTTTAAATGGGCTGCAGAAAACAATATGAAGTTCAATGATGAGAAATTTCAATTACAGTGGTACTCGACTTTACGATGGTCCCCAAACTCACCCTTTTATGTAAGTTTATTTTTTTAAACGCTTTTGTAAGTGTAATTTTGGGGATCTAAAAGGACTAGTCTATTTTATATCATTCCTTAAGGGGATAAATTCGTTGGTAATGGCACTTGAACAGTATTCTGGAATGAAAAATATCGTAAGTCGAGGTACCACTGTACTCAGATACGGAAAACGTGAAGAAATTAAAATCTCATCGGAGTACAAAACTAATTCCAACCACACAATAGAGCGAAAACTAATGTCAAAGACCTGGGAGTGATCATGTCAGAGGATCTCACCTTCAAGGACCATAACAATGTAGCAATTGCATCTGCTCGAAAATGACAGGATGGATAATGAGAACCTTCAAAACCAGGGATGCCAAGCCCATGTTGACACTTTACAGATCGCTTGTTCTATCTAGGCTGGAATATTGCTGAACACTAACTGCACCTTTCAAGGCGGGTGAAATTGCTGACCTTGAAAATGTGCAGAGAACCTTCACCGCACGCATAAGTGCAATAAACCACCTCAACTACTGGGAACGCTTGAAGTTCCTAAACCTGTACTTCTAGAACGCAGGCGGAGAGATACATTATTATATACACATGGAAAATTCTCGAGGGCTTAGTACCAAACTTGCACACAAAAATCACTCCCTACGAAAGCAAAAGACTCGGCAGGCGATGTAACATCCCCCAATGAAGAGCAGGGGTGCCACTAGCACGTTGAGGGACAACACAAATAAGTGTCAGGGGCCCAAGATTGTTCAACTGCCTCCCAGCATACATCAGGGATTACCAACAAGCCCCTGGCTGTCTTCAAGCAGGCACTGGACAGGCACCTCAAGTCGGTACCTGATCAGCCAGGCTGTGGTTCGTACGTTGGACTGCATGCGGCCAGCAGTAACAGCCTGGTTGATCAGGCTCTGGTCCAACAGGAGGCCTGGTCACAGACCGGCCGCTGGGGCGTTGCCCCCTGGAATTCTCTCCAGGTAGACTCCAGGTAGTATGTATTATTCATAACAGGTTTTTACATTTAGGTGATTAGTAAGTTTTTTACACTTAAGTGATTATTCTACTTTGTTGGGAATGTTTGATATTGAGCATTTAGGTTTGGGTGAGAAGGTGGTTTTTAGCATCGTTTGAATTGGGGTACAGGTAGGGTTTCTTTGGCAATGACAGGTAATGAATTCCAAATTTTCGTGCCTTTTATATGCATTGAGTTTTTACATAGTGTTAGATGGACACTGGGAACATCGAGGAGTGATCTGTGTCTTGTGTTATGGTCATGTGTCCTGTTAAAATTGGTAAGGAGAAGTTTGAGTGGTGGGTTAATATTTGCATAGTGTTTTCTATGTATGTAATAGGCACAGTAAAAAGTATGGATGTCTTGTATGGTGAGTAAGTTTAGGTTTTTGAATATTGGTGGAGTATGTTGTCTAGAGTGTGAATGTGTTATCATTCTAACTGCTGCCTTTTGTTCTGTTATTAGTGGTCTGAGATGAGTTATTGATGTAGAGCCCCATGCGCAGATTCCATAGGTGAGGTAGGGGTAAATGAGTGAGTGATATAGGGTAAGGAGAGCTGGTTGTGGATCATAGTACCGTATCTTGGATAGTATTCCCACGATCTTTGAGACTTTCTTGGAAATTTGTTGTATATGTGTCTGAAATTTCAGGAAACTGTCAAGATGGATTCCTAAGAATTTTCCCTCTGTGAGTTTTGTGATAGGGGACCCGTTTATCATTATGTTAAGTGGTGCGTTTGTAGCTCTGTTCCCAAACTGGATAAAATAGTTTTTTTCAATATTGAGAGTAAGTTTGTTGGTCATCATGCAGGTAGATATTTTCTGCAATTCAGTATTTGCAGTGTTGGCTAGTGTGTCTGGGCTTGGGTGCGAGATAACGTATGTAGTGTCATCTGCAAATAGTATGGGTTTGAGTAGTTGAGATACATTTGGTAGGTCGTTAATGTAAATGAGAAAGAGAAGTGGGCCAAGAACACTTCCCTGTGGGACACCTACTGTAATAGTTTGTGCGATAGAGTTAGCTCCATTTGTGCACACATATTGGTTTCTATTGCTAAGGTATGATATTAGGTAGCTGAGGGAGTGTCCTCTTATACCATAGTGTAATAATTTTAGGTGTAACAGATCATGGTCAACTGTATCAAAAGCTTTATGTAAATCAATGAAGGTTCCCACTGGGATTTTTTTTTCTCAAGAGCGGTGTAAATTATTTCTAACATGTGTATAATGGCATCATTTGTGTTTTTATTAGGCCTGAATCCAAATTGACAGTGGTTGAGTACGTTGTTGGAGGTGAGGTAGGAATATATTTGTCTATGAATTAATTTTTCAAAGATTTTGGAGAGAAGGGGTGATTTAGATATCGGCCTGTAGTTATTCAGGTCTGTTTGATCTCCTCCTTTATGTATGGGGGTGACCCTCGTTATTTTGAGTATTGATGGGAAGGTAGAGGATTCGATGGATTTGTTATAGTGTGTTGCAATAATTGGTGAGAGAACTTGAGAGGCTTTTTTGTATATAAAAGGTGGTAAGTTATTTAGGTCACCTGCTTTGTTTTTTAATGTGTTGATTATAAGTGAAACTTCTACTGAGTTGGTCGGGGCTAGGAATAGTGTGTTCGGATAGGTGCCAGTGAGATAGTAGTTAGGTGGAGTGTTTGAACTTGGGATTTTGCTTGCCAGCTTTTTACCTATGGTGGAGAAGAAATCATTGAGTTTGTTTGCTGTATCAATAGGTGGGAGTAGGGGTTCATCTGGTTTTGTTAGCTTGATTGTTCTGTTTGTGGATATCTTTTTAGTTCCTAGAATTTCAGATAGGGTTTTCCAGGTCTTTTTTATATCACCTTTTAAGTTATGTAATCTGTTCTCATAGTACAATTTTTTTGACCTTCTTATCAGACTCGTTAGGTTTGATGAGTAGCGTTTTGTTTGTTCTCTTGTTATTTGACCCATTCTGTACTGTTTTTCATATTGGTGCTTTATATTAATGGATTTGAGTATGCTGGGGGTTAGACAGGGACTATTTAATCTTTTAGTTGTGATTTGTTTAGTTTTTTTAGGGCAATGCTTATTATAGAGGTATAGGGTCTTTTTAATAAAAATTATTAATACATAAGTCAGTATCTGGGAAGTTGTCTATTTCTGTTTGCCAGTCAGTGTTTGTCATAGCTGTTATAAAGTTATTTATGGCTGTCTCATTATGTAGTCTGAAGGTAACTTTAGTAGTCTCTAGTGGTAATTTTCCGAGATTTGTTATGAGAAAGGTTGGGTAACAAAAAAGGGCACAATACCGTGACTGGAACAATACACACACAACACACACATATAAAAGAGAGGAGCTTACGACGACGTTTTGGCCCGACTTGGACCATTTACAAAGTCACACTAACACACAGAGACAGTGGAAGGGTATTTATAGGCAGGCAGACAGGGGAGGGTACAAGAGAGTGGGGTAATAATGGAGTAAGTAGTGGAAGTAGTAGTAGTAGTAATAGTAGTAGAGGAGACAGTCATATCCTAGGAAAGGAGCACTGCAATGAGGCTAGCAGCCCGCAAGGGTGGGACGAGAACACAGAGGGAAGAAAGGCGAATAAAATGAAGGACAAATACAAGGCAAAAGAAAAGAAAGAAAGGAAAACCCATAGGAGAAAAAAGGAGAAGGGGGAAGAGATGAAAGGGGAAGGAATCAGGTTAAGTCATGGGTGTTCTGAAGTTTAGAGCATTTAACAATGTAATGAGAGAGGAAAGCATCAACAGAGACAAAGCCAGGGCTAAGATTCATACAGGGAAAGTTGTGATGGGAGGATTCAACAGGCGGCGACTATGAAAGTTGGACGTAGGGTAGACAGTTTTAGCAGAAGACCAATCAATAGGATGACTGTGATCTCTGACATGCTCAAGGAGCACAAAAATAGTGTTAGGCTTGCCGACACTAATAATGCTCTTTTCTGTCATGTCAGAGATCACAGTCATCCTATTGATTGGTCTTCTGCTAAAACTGTCTACCCTACGTACAACTTTCATAGTCGCCGCCTGGTTGAATCCTCCCTTATACACAACTTTCCCTGTAGTCAATTTACAGCTAATAAGAATCTAAAACTATAGCACCTGAGTTAGCACCTGAGTTAGTTAATTAATTAAACAAAAGTTTATATATGAGTGTGATTCTAAAAAGACTTAAGAACAATGAATAATGCTAAACTTAAAGATATGATATCTGGATTAACACACTTTTGAACAGAAGTCACAGAGGTTTAGGATATATCTTTACAGTGTAATTGATTTATTATTTAACTAGCTAATAGAACTGGTTGGAAAATTATTATGATTAGTAGTAAGTTATAATGGAACAAATATTAAGATTCAGTATTGCACTAGTTGTGATTATAGAATTTATTAAAGGCAATATAATGAAAATCAAAGTTAACTATTAAAGGTTGTGTGTGTATTGTTCCAGTCATGGTATTGTGCCTTTTTTGTTATTTGTGTATAATAGTGTACAATAGTAAAATTTATTAATAATAAAAAATAGCTTGAAATAAAATTTTAGGCAGTTGGAGAATAGGATAAAAGATAAGTACAATTTTTAGCAAATAAGGTGATTAATAGTAATTATAAATTCTAAGCAATTAAGCTGATAAAAATATATAGGAATGTGGGTTGAAAAATGGGCACAAGTAAAAACTATGTATTTAAAAATAAAAGTAAAACTATTTGTCAAAAGTATTCATCAAAGGATAGATAAATACTTAAATGAGGTAGATGGGCAAAACATACACTACACTATACATAGGGGTTTGGTTTTGGACATTGTGTTTATACAGTCTCTGTAATATTTGCATCCCTAAGGAATCTTGGTAGGTCATTCTCATTTGTGATAGTATACAACTGACCTACACTTGTTTTCTTCACTAGAATTTTTCCATCCCGGGTGAAACATTGGTGGATTTTATCATTATTCTCTCGCTTAAGTTTTCTGATTCTATACCAGAGGTTCTGACGTTTTTTGGTCAGACACTCATTAATGAATACTTGTTTCTTGGCTATAATAGATGATCTAATTAGATCTGTTTTCCTGTCATGTGTGGTGAATCTAATCATAACACTTTTTCTACCATGGGAACCTAGTAATCGTGCTTCTTTTATATCTGTCACTGGTACATTTACGTTTATTTGATCTTTGATGATCTGTAAAGTAATGTCTTTACTGTTTGCTTGGGTCATATCACTGGGAAAGAATGGACTGTTCACTATTACTGCGTCTGATAACTTTTCTTGCTCGGTTTTGTCCTCTTGTAGTGCAAGGTAGTCATTAAACTGGTTATCCATGTTGTTCTTCCACTCCTTTACTGCTTCCTCAACCTTTGCGTTTATAGATGTTATCTGTTCAGTGTGGCTATTAATGACAGTTTGGAGGGTTTTTCCAAAATCAGTCATTCCAGTTGTTGTTAACTTTTGTTCAAGGCTGAGGATTTTGTTTTCAAGTTGTGTCATCCTAGTATCTTGTTGTAGAAGTGCTTTACGTTGTTCCATATTTTCATTGATTAATTTGATGATGTATGACTTTAGTGTATCTGGATCATTCGTCATACCTGATAGATTATCTGGGGTGAAGCCAGTGAAGGGGGAGCTTGTGGGGGAGGCAGCCATGTTTGTTGTTGATGCGTCGCCCTGGGTGGTGGTGAGGGGGTGGAGGGAGTACCGGCGTCCTGGGTGGTGGTGAGGGGGGTGGAGGGAGTACCGGCGTCCTTGGTAGACAAGTTGACTAGTAGATTTCTTGGTGTTTTCTTGTTGATTTTGGAATTGGTTCTTCTGAAGTTACGTCTCATTTGAACACAGTAGTCGGGGTAGTTGGTGCGGCAAGATGAAGCTGTAGGCTGGTAAGCTGTAGGCTGGTAAGCTGTAGGCTGGTAAACTGTACGCTGGTAAGCTGTAGGCTGGTAAGCTGTAGGCTGATAGGCTGTAGGCTGGTAAGTTGTAGGCTGGTAAGCTGTAGGCTGGTAAGCATTTGTTTGGCAGCGGGGTGATGCTTTGGGTTTGTAGGCAGTCTTCCTTTAATCGTCAGTTTATTTGGTTTGTAGGTCTCACTGCTGGTATTCTTGGGTCATTCTGGATGCTACGTAGGTTAGTGCAGCTTTGCTTGCAGCTAGGTCATCATAGGAGCATTGATAAACTCTGGGTGATGAGAAAAATATGGAGCTCAGATGCCGCTGCCGCCGCCGGCACCGGGATTAAATTAAATGGACACATAGTAAATATGATATAAAATTAACTTAGAAGCAAGATTTGATTTATATTATAAAGTTTAAGCAAGTAATAGCACTAAAAAAAAAAAAGTACATTGTGTATGAGGTAGTTGGTACTAGCTAGTAAAGTTAGTTCAAAAAATTTCACAATGTAGTAGTAACATACACTAATACACCACACGTATATTATGTGTTGAGGACAATAGGCTAATCAGTAATGGTAATGTCAGCTTGTCTAAGGAAGTTGGTGAGATCACGTTCGTTAGATATAGAAAATTGCTGACCTGTTGATACTTTTCGAACTAGTATTTTCCCATCACGAGCGAAGCACTGATGGATTTTGTTCTCCAGTTTAAGTTTTCTCAACCTAAATAGAAGGTTTTGACGTTTCCTGGTTAGGCACTCGTTGATGTATTCTCCATTTTTCACTGTAATTGCTGATTTAATTAGGTCTTTTTTGTATCATATGAGTGAAGTCTGATCATTATACTAGGTTTACCTTGTTTTCCTAGCAATCGTGTTTCTTTGATTTCATTACTTTGCACATTAACTCGTAGGTGGTCTTGTAATATGTTGATAGCAGTTTCCTTGCACTGGGATTGAGTTATGTCTCTGGGAATGTGGTTGCTGTTTATTATAACTGCATCAGACAAGTTATCTTGTTCGGTTTTGTCATCTTGAAAATCAAGATATTCATCAAGTCGAGTGTGCATGTTGTTATTCCAGTCCTTGATTGCTTCTTCCACCTTCATATTTAGAGTTGTTATTTGATCGGTGTGACTGGTTATAGCTGTTTGCAGAATATTTTCTGTGTCAGTATTTCCCGATGTGATCTTTTCTTCAAGGTTTTGGATCTTGATCTCGAGGTTAGTTAACGTGGATTCATATTTCACTAGTTTTGCTTTGATGTCTTTGTTTTCAGCTTCAAGGGCAATGATGTATTCCCTAATAGTATCAGGAGTAGTCATACCTTGGTGCCCAGGATGGAATCCTCGAAGCTGGTGGGGTTGGTGGGAGAGTCAGCCATGGTTGTTGTTGTTATTGTTGTCGCGGGACCCGGGCGGGGTGTGGGGGTTGCTGATGCACCGGCTTTCTGTTGTGTAGACATGTTGTGTTTCAAAGTCCTTAGCGTTGGTTTCTTGTTACTGTTGTTGGTTCCTCTGCGATTTCCGCTCATAGTATCACTAGTGAAGCTATGGAGGAGGCTTTATTTCCTTTAGCTTGGTTAGGCGTTCGTCTGGCAGCGGGCGATGTTTGGGTTTGCAGGGCTGTCTTCCTTAGATCTTCAATTTTGTTAAGGTTTGGGTAGCATTTCTAGTCTTCTTGGGTCATTTTGTGATCTACGTGGGTTTGTGCAGTTGTACCTTCAATTAGGCCATCACAAGCTTTGATGAGCGCTGAGTTTTTGGAGAATAAGGGCTGCTAGGATGCTGCCTCGCCGCTGCCGCTGAGAAGGAAGATGTTGTGAGGATGATCTTTGTTGTAGTGAGAAGGAAGATTTTGAGGCATTGAAGATGCTTTGTATAATTATTTTGAAGAGAATAGAGAGAATAATAGTTAGAAGATGTAATATGAAAAGTATAATTTAGGAAGCAGAAGAAGGATGGTTGAGGGTTTCTTATTTAGAAAATATGGAGAAAATAGGTAAATCTAGAGTTGAAGGAAGGTGTAGGGATATCCTAGGAAGAGTTGATGGAAGGTGTATAGGATATTCTAGAAAGAGTTGATGGAAGGTGTAGAGGATATTCTTGGAAGGAGTGGGGGATATCCTAAGAAGGGTTGAAGAAGGTGTGGGGATATTCTAGAAAGGGTGTGAGTGATATTTTAGGATATAAGACTTAAGCATTCAGCAAGTGTTTGTGTGTTAGAGTGGAGACAAGTGTTTGTGTGTTAGAGTGGAGACAAGTGTTTGTGTTTTAGAGTGGAGACAAGTGTTTTTAACATCTAAATTGTTGCTGGCATCCACCATTAATATTTGTGTTGATGATAACAGTGCAGGAGACTATCAAGAATGCTCTGGACATGATGGTCACAAAGACAGGTGTCACAAATGTCCCCACCTTCCTTGAAGAATCTGGCTCCACCATAATGGAGAAAGTTGAGAGACATACTAGTGAAATTTCTCTGAAGACGTTAACTGTAAGTTGAAAGCTTTGTGAGGTTTTTTTTTATGTAATACATTATTAATAACATGGTCACCATAATATTCATTGTTAAAAATTATTTACTCTTTTATACTTTAAATATGATAAACATGCTACCTATGTTATTTGTAGTACACTGTCAATTATCATGTTATCTTCTTAACACATTTTTGCTATTACACTATTTCATCATATTTTTGATGAGCACTTCGTAAAATTTGACTAGCACGGTGCCACTTCTGGGGGAAGAATTTTGAGTTTTCCCATCCATCTAGTAGACTCACAGACAGCCTGCCTGTGGGTCAGGCCATTTTTGTTGTGGGGGAGGCCTAGCTTCCTTCCCTGCCTTCTCCATGTATCAGTGGTCTATAAATACATGTCCCATGCGATTCTCAGATCTTTGTGATTAAATTAGTTGATTCGTGCATACCATATCATTTGCATCATCTCTGCTCAAATGTGAGCATGCTGGAGACCTGTCCATGAGATGGACTCCCAGTGTTTGTATACCATCTTCTAATCTTTCTTTGCATAATAAGGTTAAGAAAATAAAAGGAACCTGGATGTAATGTGTATACAGTACCTACTTCATATATATTTGTTCTTTAGTTTAGCGCTTCACTGTCCAGACTCCCAATATCCAAGATTAAAAAAAAAAAAATTCTTATGAAATGATAATCTTTTTCTGAAGGTAATAAAACAAAAAGTACGAAAATGGAAAATTAAAGTTACACTTAAACGAATTTTGCTGCATCAGTGATATTTAAGCATCAGCGATTTTGCCTACTTGGAGTTCTAATTTAGGCCAATTACATTGTTCCAGTTGACCAAATTCTTAGCTACAGTGGACCCCCGCCTAACGAACAAAATTCATTCCAGAAGCCTGCTCAAGTGCCATTACCGAACGAATTTACTCCCTTCAGAAATTATGTAAAGTAGGTTAGTCCATTTCAGACCCCCAAAAATACACTTACAAAAGCACTTACAATATTATACTTACATAATTGTACGATTTCCGGGGTGTTCGTTAGGCGTGGGTCCACTGTATTTCCGTAGTATGTCTTCCATTTTATTGATTGAGCACAAGAAATTGCTCAATCAATATTTTAATTACCCAATAAAGTAATCAGAAATTGGTAATTTGGCCAATTTCACACAAATTTCAAAATATTCCTATTTCAAAATTGGGTTCAGAATAAACACTGCAGGCATTCCTGACACTAAAATAACATTTCCTCTGTTCATTAGTTATGTTCCCAGGCTTTATACATAAATACCATTTTGATTTTTTATTCACACAAAGAATTTTTATTCACACAAAAAAATAGAAGATTTACTGTTATGCAATATTGTAATAATTGTATAAATAATATCAGTGCATTTGTGAATGCACATTAGATCCACCAGTTGATGTGCATTGGACGCATGACGTGATTTGTTTACTCTTGAACATCGACAAAAATCGAACATTTCCGCTACTTTGAGCTCAATTTCAAGCTATTTTCAGTTCTAAAACCAATTAAAATCAGCTTTATGTCTGCAATATATTTTCCATTCTATTGAATGAGACCAAGAAGCCGACAATACAACCATAAAAAAACCATATGAAAATACACTGCAGTGTCACTGTTTTAAACCAAAAACATTTTTGCAGTTTTTTTTTTCTCACTGTGCACTGCGTGCTGCAGGATGTCTTTTATATGATGCACACTTATCACATAGACCCATTCTCTCATATCTAGTCTCAGATTTACAGCTCAAACCTTATCTGAGTGAGCTGAACTCATGGTGTAGTAATGCATCACTGACAGTGACATCAAAGCTGTGGACCCCTGAGTTTTGTGAACCTTGTGATTTCGGAAACATTTTCATGAAGCTATATCTTCTTGTTTCATGATTTGCCTCGCGATTCGGCGGTGGTACGGAACACAACCATGCGGCTGGGAGCAGCTGGGCATATACAAAGGCTCCCACTTAACATTCAGATAGTCAGTGTGGCATTGTTTGTGTGCAAGTGACCATCTTACCCACTCTCTCATTTGCTCTCTTTTTACATTGCTTCACCACTCTCTTAACCTCTCTTTTTCTCTCCATAGACTCTTCCCTCCTTGCATCACTTCTACTTTGTAAAAACTTCTCATATGCTAACTTTTTCTCCCTTACTCTCTTTACATCATTCCACCAATCGCTCTTCTTCCCTCTAATAATAATAATAATACGTAATAATAAAGTTCCCTTGAAGCATTATGTAAGATTTGTGTCCCTGCCTTATCTCATCTGATCTCCACTAATGATGACTGGTGATATTTCATGAGGGGGTGAGGGTAGTCTTATCTTCTCTAATCAGTCCAGTAATTACAGTGATGACATTTGATGAGATTATACTGCTTCCATTTATTTGTTACTCAAGCCTATCTGTCTGTCTGTGTGTCTGTCTGTCTTTCTGTCTGTTTTTCTGTCTGTGTGTCTGTCTTTCTGTCTGCTTGTCTCAGAGAGTAGCTCATAAACCAACTGGTATTACGCAGATCACAAGCACATTATATCACTTTGTCTTGATTTTTTTAGTTATCCTAGGTAATTTATACTATGTATAATTGTATTTACGTATGTGTTCCTGTTAGAATGAGACATATAGAGACAGAGACAATATATATACACACAGACAGACAGAGATAGACAGCCAATCAGGTACCCAGCTGACCAGACAGCTGCTGGCCAGCCAGCTGCTGGCCAGCCAGGTGGCCAACCAGCTGCTTGCCAGCCAGGCAGGCAGGCAGCCAGCTGGCCTGCCAGCCTGCCGACATCACTTTCCACTTCAAAGGGGAGTGTTAATATGACATGACATCAGTGAGTCCTTGGTGTTTGCCACAGTGTTTGCTCTAGCTGGCGCTCAATTTAACTGGTGCTCCCACAAAGTACTAAGTGGTCCCAGATTTTTTTAATATGGCGCACACCGAGTGTTAAGACCCATTCTATGCTGACCAGGCATCTCAGGCCAATCGTGCCAAATTTGGAGGCAGGAAAAATAAAACGTATACAGTAGAACGTCATTTAGCACGAGATTATGTTGCACGTTACTGGTATTGCACGATTTAAGATTTGCGACACATTATCATCTTACACGACGTAAAGATGATATTACACGGTTCGGCAGGAGGGGAAAAATTTTGAGCGCATGGTTATTTACTGCCTAAGACTCCTCATGCTTTGAGGTAAAGGGAATTTGTTGTTTTTCCTTCCTGCAAACTAAGTTTATTCAGATACACAAGGCCAGGAGCTGAGTCTCGACCCCTGCAACCACAATTAGGTGAGTACAGTTACATACATTATCATACATAGCAGCATATGTGTAGAGAACCTAGGATAACCCAAGTCAGTCAATGGAAATACTGTCACTGACTTTTGGGTTATCCTAGGTTCTCTACATCATTGCTATGTATGATATCTTCGTAACTGTATCTGTGTATACCTGAATAAACTTACTTACAGTTTGTGGGAAGGAAAAACAAATAACCATTCTCACAAGCAGTCTTGTTACTACTACTGTTGTTGTGGTTCAGCAGACACCACCCGCCTTACCCACCCACCACGGACCCACCATCCCAGCATTCATATGTATTTCATACGCGTCAAGAAGTCCTGGCCACAAGCCAGCTGTGTTTGTGAAGAATAAAATAAGAGTGAATTGTGTTTTGATCTTGAATTAACGAAGAAAACAAAGATATTAGACAAGACATAACCCGTGGCGTAATGAAGTGTTACTTTGTACACATAAAAAGATGTAAACATAAGTTTGTGGGACTGACTGACTTGACTGACTGACTGACTTGACTGACTGACTGACTGAATGACTTGACTGACTGAATGACTTGACTGACTTACTGAATGACTTGACTGACTTACTGAATGACTTGACTGACTTACTGAATGACTTGACTGACTTACTGAATGACTTGCTGACTTACTGAATGACTTGACTGACTACTGAATGACTTGACTGACTGACTGAATGACTTGACTGACTTACTGAATGACTTGACTGACTTATTGAATGACTTGACTGACTTATTGAATGACTTGACTGAATGACTTGAATGACTTGACTGACTTACTGAATGACTTGACTGACTTACTGAATGACTTGACTGACTTACTGAATGACTTGACTGACTTACTGAATGACTTGACTGACTTACTGAATGACTTGACTGACTTACTGAATGACTTGACTGACTTACTGAATGACGACTGACTTACTGAATGACTTGACTGACTTACTGAATGACTTGACTGACTTACTGAATGACTTGACTGACTTACTGAATGACTTGACTGACCTACTGAATGACTTGACTGACCTACTGAATGACTTGACTGACTACTGAATGACTTGACTGACTTACTGAATGACTTGACTGACTTACTGAATGACTTGACTGACTTACTGAATGACTTGACTGACTTACTGAATGACTTGACTGACTTACTGAATGACTTGACTGACTTACTGAATGACTTGACTGACTTACTGAATGACTTGACTGACTTACTGAATGACTTGACTGACTTACTGAATGACTTGACTGACTTACTGAATGACTTGACTGACTTACTGAATGACTTGACTGACTACTGAATGACTGACTGACTTACTGAATGACTGACTGACTTACTGAATGCTTGACTGACTTACTGAAGCTTGACTGACTTACTGAATGGCTTGACTGACTTACTGAAAGGCTGACTGACTTACTGAAAGGCTTGACTGACTTACTGAATGGCTTGACTGACACTGAATGGCTTCGACCTCGACTTAAAGTTAGACACTAGTTCAACCATCGACTTCAGTTCAAGAACTCTACTATCCACCTCAGCCAGTATAGCCACAGCATAACTCTCCACTCTCTTCACAATCATCCACAAACACCAGCACCACAATTTAAGGTAAATACTATTATTTCTATTACATTTGTAGTCTTAAGCAGTAAAAACAACATAATACATCACGATAATGAACTACAATTACATATTCACTTTTATTTTTGTAAGATCTGTTGGTCTAAAAAAAACTTGTTTGGCTTTTTGGGGACTCTCAGGAACGTAACCCTATTTTTGCCATTAGTTCTTTTAATTATTTAACACGAAATTATCTAACACGACTTTTTCAGGAACGTAACTATCGTGCTAAATGACGTTCTACTGTATATACGTTTGGGGCAGTAACAGTACTAACGTATACAGTGGACCCCCGAGTTACGAACACCCCAGAAATCGTACAATTATGTAAGTATAATATTGTAAGTGCTTTTGTAAGTGTATTTTTGGGGGTCTGAAATGGACTAACCTACTTGACAATATTTCTTAAGGGAGTAAATTCGTTCGGTAATGGCACTTGAGCAGGCTTCTGGAATGAAGTTTGTTCGTTACTCTGCTTGTCTCAGAGATTAGCTCATAAACCAACTGGTATTACGCAGATCACAAGCACATTATATCACTTTATCTTGATTTTTTTAGCTATCCTAGGTAATTTACACTATGTATAATTGTATTTACGTATGTGTTCCTGTGAGATAGAGACAGATAGAGACAGAGACAATATATATACACACAGACAGACAGAGATAGACAGCCAATCAGGTACCCAGCTGACCAGCCAGCTGCTGGCCATCCAGGTGGCCAACCAGCTGCTTGCCAGCCAGGTGGCCAGGCAGGAAGGCAACCAGCTGGCCTGCCAGCCTGCCGACATCACTTTCCACTTCAAAGGGGAGTGTTAATATGACATGACATCAGTGAATCCTTGGTGTTTGCTGCAGTGTTTGCTCTAGCTGGCGCTCAATTCAACTGGTGCTCCCACAAAGTACTAAGTGGTCCCAGATTTTTTTAATATGGCGCACACCGAGTGTTAAGACCCATTCTATGCTGACCAGGCATCTCAGGCCAATCGTGCCAAATTTGGAGGCAGGAAAAATAAAACGTATATATACGTTTGGGGTAGTAGCAGTACTAACGTATACAGTGGACCCCCGAGTTACTAACACCCCAGAAATCGTACAATTATGTAAGTATAATATTGTAAGTGCCTTTGTATGTGTATTTTTGGGGGTCTGAAATGGACTAACCTACTTGACATTATTTCTTAAGGGAGTAAATTCGTTCGATAATGGCACTTGAGCAGGCTTCTGGAATGAAGTTTGTTCATTACTCGGGGTCCACTGTATATACGTGAATACGTATATATGGGAGTGTAGCATGCATGCAGGGAGTGTAGCATGCATGCAGGGAGTGTAGCAGGCATGCAGGGAGTGTATCTTGCATGCAGGGAGGGTAGCATGCATGCAGGGAGTGTAGCATGCATGCAGGGAGTGTAGCATGCATGCAGGGAGTGTAGCATGCATGCAGGGAGTGTAGCATGCATGCAGGAGTGTAGCATGCATGCGGGAGTGTAGCATGCATGCAAGGAGTGTGCATGCATGCAGGGAGTGTAGCATGCATGCAGGAGTGTAACATGCATGCAAGGATTGTAGCATGCATTCAGGGAGTGTAGCATGCATGCAGGGAGTGTAGCATGCATGCAGGGAGTGTAGCATGCATGCAGGGAGTGTAGCATGCATGCAGGGAGTGTAGCATGCATGCAGAGAGTGTAGCATGCATGCAGGGAGTGTAGCATGCATGCAGGGAGTGTAGCATGCATGCAGGGAGTGTAGTATGCATGCAGGGAGTGTAACATGCATGCAGGGAGTGTAGCAGGCATGCAGGAGTGTACCAGGCATGCAGGAAGTGACCCGGATAAGGACTTGGTACCTAATTCCTTATGGAAGGGATTCCCTTCCAAACAATTGCCCCTCTTCCCTCTCCCCTCCTCCCTCTCTTCCATCCAGCAACATCAGTCTTCAATAAAGGTGTGTTACATTGAGTTCATTCATTTGTGCATGTAAATCTATCTTTAAGGCCTCAATTTTTTTTTTCAAACTTCTAGGTTTTGGAACGTTTTAATTGAATTTCCATTATTTCTTATGGGAAAATTGTTTCAGTTTTCGTGTGTTTCAGTTTTAGTTGATCCCTCAGGAACGGATTAAGCACGAAAACGGAGGGTTGACTGTACTTGTAGTAATGTTTCCCTCACTTGTGTTGTTATGAGTCCTGGGCTGGTTACTGGATCTATCTTTGTTGCCCTGACTCCTGGCCATTGACAATGGCTTCAAATGATTTGTTGTAATGGCTTTCTTTTGTGTTAACAATATTTTATTACAGTCAACCCCCGGTTCTTGTTATTAATCCGTTCCAGAGGGCCCGTCGAAGACCGATTTGGACAAACTTAGATTCTATTTTCCCCATAAGAAATAATGGAAATAAAATTAATCCGTTGCAGACATCCAAAAGTATTAAAATAAAATATTTTTTTACAACATATAGACATTCAATTACACACAATTTTATGAGAAATAAAGAAATAATAGTACAATAACATGTCACTTACATTTATTGAAGAGTTGTTGATGTGTGGAAGACGGGAAGAGGGAAGAAGATGGAGTAGTATGCTAGTGTTTGGAATGGGAATCCCCTTCCATTAACACTGCAGGTGGCAAGTTCTTTTCTGGGGTTACTGGACTTTTTCTTTTAATGTCACTAGGACCAGCTTGAGAGTCACTGGACCCCTCTCTCACAAAAAATCTGTCCAGGGAGCTCTGTGTATGGCGGTTCTTTAAAATGTCCCTGGTCTGGTGGCTAGAGCTCTCGCTTCACACACGGAGGGCCCGGGATCAATTCCCGGTGGGTGGAAACATTTCGACGTGTTTCCTTACACCTGTTGTCATGTTCACCTAGCAGCAAAATAGGTACCTGGGTTGTTAGTCGACTGGTGTGGGTCCCATCCTGGGGGACAAGATTAAGGACCCCAATGGAAATAAGACAGACAGTCCTCAATGACGCACTGACTTTCTTGGGTTATCCTGGGTGGCTAACCTTCCGAGGTTAAAAATCTGAAAAAATCTTATCTTATCTTTGACATGGTCATTAAACATATCTCATACACGGCCTGCAACAGTTTGGTTAGGGTGATAATCATCCATAAAGCCTTGCACATCAGCCCATTTGGCACAGATCTCCCTAATCCTTGAAGAAGGCACCTTCTTCCATCTCTGTTCCACCTCCTCCTCCTCTGAACCATTTTCCTGAACTCTGGTCTGTTGTTGCTGTTGAAGCTCTTGCAGATCTTCAGTGGTTATCTCTTCATTGTGCTCTTCCACCAACTGTTCCACATCCTCACCACTCACCTCCAACCCCATAGACTTGCCCAGTTCCACAATTTCTTGCACAACAGGCTCAGGCTCAGGGTTCTGTGGCTCAGCCCCAAACCTTCAAAATCCTTCTCTAGGACACAGTCTGCCAACAATTTTCTCCAGGCAGAGTTCAAAGTCCTGGTAGTCACTCCCTCCCAAGCCTTACCTATAAGATTTACACAATGCAGGATACTGAAATGATCTTTCCAAAAGTCTTTTAGGATCATATTCATGTCTGTGGTCACATCAAAGCACTTTTGAAACATTGCTTTAGTGTAGAGTTTTTTAAAGTTGCAAATGACCTGCTGGTCCATGGGCTGGAGGAGAGGAGTGGTATTAGGGGGCAAGAACTTCGTTTTGATGAACTTATAGTCCTCCACAATTTGCTCTCTCAAGTCTGGAGGATGACAAGGAGCATTGTCCATTATCAGGAGGCACTTAAGTGGCAAATTATTTTCCTCGAGATATTTCTTCAGACTGGGGCCAAACAATTTCTGCTGTCTCTCACTTGCTGCTTTTCTCACCAGCTGCTGCCTCTCACCTGCTGCTGCCTCTCACCTGCTGCTGCCTCTCACCTGCTACTGCCTCTCAATTGCTACTGCCTCTCACCTGCTGCTGCCTCTCACCTGCTGCTGTCTCTCACCTGCTGCTGTCTCTCACCTGCTGCTGCCTCTCACCTGATGCTGTCTCTCACCTGATGCTGTCTCTCACCTGCTGCTGTCTCTC
>WNWK01023761.1:0-30626 GCA_009830355.1 Cherax destructor | reverse complement strand
TTTTAATTTTTAAAAATCATTAAAAATCTATAAAAATCAATATTTTTATAGAATTTTTCAAAATTTTAAAAAATAATGAAACTTTAAAAAAGCTCAAAAAAATGTGCTAAAATCGTTTTTTATTGCATATTTGGGGCTTTTTAGAGCGGTTTGAGTGTTTTCTGGCAAAACTCATTTTTAGCTAAAATCTTAAAATATCCCCCTTTTAAATAAATTTTTTGCAATTGAAATTTATGGGAAAAGTAAGAAAAATTTTTATGATTTTCTTTTAGAAAGCTTACTCATAGGTGTATTTTATCTAAAAAATAGTTTTTCAGAAAATCCTTGAAAATGCCTTAAATCGTCAAAAATGCAATAAAATCACGTTTTATAGCATTTTAATATTTATTAATTATTTACATATTTTTAAAAATCCCATTAAAAATCTATAAAATAATATTTTATAGAATATTTCATATTATTTTCGAAAAATACATGAAACATTAAAAGCTCAGAAAATGTGCTAAAATCGTATTTTATTGCATATTTCGACGTTTTAGAGCGGTTTGAGTGCTTTTCTGACAAAACTATTTTTAGCTAAAATACTAGATTATCACACTTTTTAAATAGAATTTCTACTGCAATTGAAATTTATGGAAAAGTAAGCAAAATTTTATGATTTTCTTTAGGAAGTTTACTCATAGGTTATTTTATCTAAAAAATAGTTTTCAGAAAATCCTTGAAAATGCCTTAATCGTCAAAATGCAATAAAATAACGTTTTATAGCATTTTAATATTTATAAATTATTTAATATTTTTAAAAATCCCATTAAAAATCTATAAAAATCAATATTATTATAGAATATTTCATATTATTTTCGAAAATACATGAAACATTAAAAGCTAGAAAATGTGCTAAAATCGATTTTATTGCATATTTCGACGTTTTAGAGCGGTTTGAGTGCTTTTCTGCAAAACTCATTTTTAGCTAAAATACTTAGATTATCACACTTTTAAAAGAATTTTAAAATCTATAAAATCAATATTATTTAGAATATTTCATATTATTTTCCAAAAATACATGAAACATTAAAAGCTCAGAAAATGGCCTAAAATTCATTTTATGGCATATTTCGACGTTTTAGAGCGGTTTGAGTGCTTTTCTGACAAAACTCATTTTTTAGCTAAAATACTAGATTTTCAACTTTTAAATAGAATTTCTACTGCAATTGAAATTTATGGGAAAAGTTAGCAAAATTTTATGATTTTCTTTAGAAGCTTACTCATAGGTGGATTTTATCTAAAAAATAGTTTTTCAGAAAATCCTTAAATGCCTTAAATCGTCAAAAATGCAAAAATCAAGTTTTATAGCATTTTGAATATATATTAATTATTTACATATTTTTAAAATCCCATTAAAAATCTATAAAATCAATATTTTTATAGAAATTTCATATTATTTTCGAAAATACATGAAACATTAAAAGCTCAGAAAATGTCTAAATCGATTTTATTGCATATTTCGACGTTTTAGACGTTGGTTCTGGAAACCATTTTAGAAAATATGTATCACACTTTAAAAAATTTCTACAATGAAATTTATGAAAAGTAAGAAATTATGATTTCTTAGAGTTATCAGGTATATTTTATCTAAATATTTTTCAGAAACTGAAATGCCTAAATCGTCAAAATGTAAATAAGTTTATTTTAATTTTAAATTATTTATATTTAAATCCATTAAAAATCTATAAAATCAATATTTTTAGAATATTTCATATATTTCAAAATACATGAAACATTAAAGCTGAAATGGCTAAAATTGATTTTATGCATATTTCGACGTTTTAGAGCGGTTTGATGCTTTCTGACAAAACTCATTTTTAGCTAAAATACGTAGATTTCAAACTTTAAAAGAATTTCTACTCAATTGAAATTTATGGAAATTGAAATTTATGATTTTTTTTAGAAGTTACTCAGGTGGATTTTATCTAAAAAATTTTTAGAAAATCCTTAAATGCCTTAATCAAAATGCAATAAAATCAAGTTTTATAGCATTTTGAATATTTATTAATTATTTACATATTTTAAAAATCCCATTAAAATCTATAAAATCAATATTTTTTAGAATATTTCATATTATTTTCGAAAATACATGAAACATTAAATAAATTTCTACTGCAATTGAAATTTATGGGAAAAGTAGCAAAATTTTATGATTTTTTTAGAACTTACTCATAGGTGTATTTTATTTAAAATAGTTTTCAGAAAATCCTTGAAAATGCTTAAATGTCAAAAATGCAATAAAATCAAGTTTTATAGCATTTTGAATATTATAATTATTTACATATTTTTAAAAATTCAATTAAAATCTATAAAATCAATATTTTTATAGAATAATTCATATTATTTTCAAAAATACATGAAACATTAAACTGAAAAATGTGCTAAAATCGTATTTTATTGCATATTTCGAGTTTTAGAGCGTTTAGTGCTTTTCTGAAAACTATTTTTAGCTAAATTCTAGATTTTCAAACTTTTAAAAGAATTTCTACTCAATTGAATTTATGGGAAAAGTTAGCAAAATTTTATGATTTTCTTTAGGAAGCTTACTCATAGGTGATTTTAAAAAATAGTTTTCAGAAAATCCTTAAATGCCTAAATCATCAAAATGCAATAAAATCAGTTTTATAGCATTTTTGAATATTATTAATTATTTACATATTTTTAAAAATCCATTAAAATCTATAAAATCAAAAATTTAGAATATTCATATTATTTTCAAAAATACATGAAACATTAAAAGCTCAGAAAAATGGCTAAAATTGCATTTATGGCATATTTCGACGTTTTAGAGCGTTTGAGTGCTTTCTGGCAAAACTCATTTTTAGCTAAAATACTAATTTCACACTTAAATAGAATTTCTGCAATTGAAATTTATGGGAAAAGTAAGAAAATTTAATGATTTTCTTTTAGGAAGCTTACTCATAGGTGGATTTTATTTAAAAATAGTTTTCAGAAAATCTTAAAATGCCTTAATCGTCAAAAATGCAATAAATAAGTTTTATAGCATTTTGAATATATATATTATTATATTTTAAATCCATTAAAAATCTATAAAAATCAATATTTTATAGAATATTTCATATTATTTTCAAAAATACATGAAACATTAAAAACTCAGAAAATGTGCTAAAATTATTTTATTGCATATTTCGAGTTTTAGAGGGTTTAGTGCTTTTCTGCAAAACTCATTTTTAGCTAAAATCTTAGATTATCAACTTTTAAATAGAATTTCTACTCAATTGAAATTTATGGGAAAAGTAGCAAAATTTATGATTTTCTTTAGGAAGCTTACTATAGGTGATTTTATCTAAAAATAGTTTTTCAGAAAATCCTTAAAATGCCTTAATCGTCAAAAATGCAATAAAATCAAGTTTTATAGCATTTGAATATATATTAATTATTTACATATTTTTAAAAATCCCATTAAAAATCTATAAAATCAATATTTTATAGAATATTTCAATTATTTTCGAAAATACATGAAACATTAAAAGCTCAGAAAATGTGCTAAAATCGTATTTTATTGCATATTTCGACGTTTAGAGCGGTTTGAGTGTTTTCTGGCAAAACTCATTTTTAGCTAAAATACTTAGATTTCAACTTTTAAATAGAATTTCTACTCAATTGAAATTTATGGAAAAGTAGCAAATTTTATGATTTTCTTTTAGAAGCTTACTCATAGGTGATTTTATCTAAAAAATAGTTTTTCAGAAAATCCTGAAAATGCCTTAAATCGTCAAAATGCAATAAAATAAGTTTATGCATTATATATTAATATTTACATATTTTAAAAACATTAAAAATCTATAAAATAATTTTATAAATATTTCATATTTTTTCAAAATACATGAAACATAAATCAAAAATGTGCTAAAATGTATTTTATTGCATATTTGACGTTTTAGAGGTTTGAGTGCTTTTCTGCAAACTCATTTTAGCTAAAATACGTAGATTTTCAAACTTTTAAAAAATTTCTACTCAATTGAAATTTATGGAAAGTTAGCAAAATTTTATGATTTTTTTAGAAGCTTACTCATAGGTGATTTTATCTAAAATAGTTTTCAGAAAATCCTTAAAATGCTAAATGTCAAATGCAATAAAATAAGTTTTATAGCATTATATTATATTATATATTTTAAATCATTAAAATTATAAATAATATTTTTAGAATTTCATATTTTCAAATAAGAAACATTAACAGAAATGCTAATGATTATTGCATATCGACGTTTTAGGTTTGAGTGTCTAACTCATTTAGCTAAATAGATTCACTTAGTTTCTACTCAATTGAATTATGGAAAAGAATTATGATTTTAGACTTACTAGTGATTTTAAAAAGTTTAGAAAATCTAATCAAAGCAAAAATGTTTTATAGCATTTTTAAATTATTTACATATTTTTAAAAAATCCCATTAAAAATCTATAAAAATCAATATTTTATAGAATATTTCATATTATTTTCGAAAAATACATGAAACATAATATTACTGCAATTGAAATTTTGAAAAAAATTTTTTTTGACTTATCATAGGTGTTTAAAATAGTTGAACTTAAATTACTCAAAAATGAATAATAAGTTATAATTTAATATATAATTTATTAAACATTAAACATAATCAATATTTTTTAGTATTCATATATTCAATAATGAAATAAAGGAATGTAAATGATTTTGAATATTAGTTTGATTTCGCAAACTATTTTACTAAAGATTCACTAAAAATTACAATTAAATATGAAAAGAATTAGATTTTCTTAATAGGTATTTTATCTAAAAAGTTTTGAACTAAATCCTACGTCAAAGCAATAATATTTGTATTATAATTTTAATTTTAAAATCCCTTAAATCTATAATCAATATATTTAATCATTATTCAAAATACATAAAATTAAGCTTCTAAAACCAATTGGCTAAAATTGCATTTTCATATTTATAGAATTTTAGCAATTGAGATTTATGGAAATAGCAAAATTTATATTTTTTAAAACTTAATATCACTTTTAAAAAATTTACTGAATTGAATGAAAACTAACAAACTTAAATGATTTTCTATAAAGTTTATAGATGTTTTAATATATATAAATTATTTAATTTTTAAAAATCCATTAAATCTAAAAATCAATATATAAAGTTTTATCATTTTATATTTCATAATAATACATATTTAAAAATCATTAAAATCTAAAAATCAATTTTTTAGAATATTTCATATTATTTTGAAAATACATGAAACATTAAAAGCTAGAAAAATTGCTAAAATCTTTTATTGATATTTCGACGTTTTAGAAGGTTTGATGTTTTCTGCAAACTCTTTTTTAGCAAAATACTAGATTTTCAATTTAAAAGAATTTCTACTAATTAAATTTATGAAAAGTTAGCAAAATTTTATGATTTTCTTTAGGAAGTTACTACAGTATTTATCTAAAAATAGTTTTAGAAAATCTTAAAATGCCTTAAATCGTCATAAAATGCAATAAAATCAAGTTTTATAGCATTTTGAATTATATTAATTATTTACATATTTTAAAAATCCCATTAAAAATCTATAAAATCAATATTTTATAGAATATTTCATTATTTTCGAAAAATACATGAAACATTAAAAGCTCAGAAAATGTTAAAATCGTATTTTATGCATTTTGACGTTTAGAGGTTTGAGTGCTTTTCTGCAAAACTATTTTTAGAAAATCTTAGATATCACACTTTAAATAAATTTCTACTCAATTAAATTTATGGAAAATAGCAAATTTTATGATTTTTTTTAGAAGCTACCATTAATTTATTAAAAAATAGTTTTTAAAAAATCTTGAAAAATGCCTTAAATGTCAAAAATGCATAAAATAAGTTTTATAGCATTTTGAATATTTATAAATTATTTAATATTTTAAAAATCCCATTAAAATCTATAAAATCAATATTTTTTAGAATTTCAATTATTTTCTAAAATACATGAAAATTAACTAGAAATGCCAAAATGATTTTATTAATTTAGTTTAGAGCGTTTGATGCTTTTCTGAAAACTCATTTTTAGCAAATATAATTATAACTTTAATAAATTTTTAAGAAATTTAAAATAAAAAAAATTTAGATTTTCTTTTGAATTACCAGTGGATTTATATAAAAATGTTTCTAAAAATCCTTAAATGCTTAATCGTCAAATGAATAAAATCGTTTTAAGCATTTTTAATAAATTAATTATTACAATTTTTAAAAATCCATTAAAATCTAAAAATCAATATTTTATAGAATATTTATATTATTTTGAAAGAAAAATACATGAAACATTAAAAGCTCAGAAAATGGCTAAAATTATTTTATTGCATATTTCGACGTTTTAGAGCGGTTTGAGTGCTTTTCTGCAAAACTCATTTTTAGCTAAAATACTTAGATTATCACACTTTAAATAGAATTTCTACTGCAATTGAAATTTATGGGAAAAGTAAGCAAAATTTTATGATTTTCTTTTAGGAAGCTTACTCATAGGTATTTTATCTAAAAATAGTTTTCAGAAAATCCTTGAAAATGCCTTAAATCGTCAAAAATGCAATAAAATAAGTTTTATAGCATTTTTAATATTTATAATTATTTACATATTTTAAAAAATCCCATTAAAAATCTATAAAAATCAATATTTTTATAGAATATTTCATATTATTTCGAAAATACATGAAACATTAAAAAGCTCAGAAAATGTGCTAAAATGTATTTTATTGCATATTTCGACGTTTTAGAGCGGTTTGAGTGCTTTTGCAAAACTCATTTTTAGCTAAAATACTTAGATTATCACACTTTAAATAGAATTTCTACTGCAATTGAAATTTATGGGAAAAGTAAGCAAAATTTTATGATTTTCTTTTAGGAAGCTTACTCATAGGTGATTTTATCTAAAAAATAGTTTTTCAGAAAATCCTTAAAATGCCTAAATCGTCAAAAATGCAATAAAATCAAGTTTTATAGCATTTTAATATTATTAATTATTTACATATTTTTAAAATCCCATTAAAAATCTATAAAAATCAATATTTTTTAGAATATTTCATATTATTTTCAAAATACATGAAACATAAAGCTCAGAAATGCTAATTTTTATCATATTTCGACGTTTAGAGCGGTTTGAGTGCTTTCTGGCAAAACTCATTTTTAGCTAAAATACTTAGATTATCACACTTTTAAATAGAATTTCTACTGCAATTGAAATTTATGGGAAAAGTAAGCAAAATTTTATGATTTTCTTTAGAAGCTTACTCATAGGTGATTTTATCTAAAAAATAGTTTTTTCAGAAAATCCTTGAAAATGCCTTAATCGTCAAAAATGCAATAAAATAAGTTTTATAGCATTTTTTAATATATTAAATTATTTACATATTTTTAAAAATCCCATTAAAAATCTATAAAATCAATATTTTATAGAATATTTCATATTATTTTCGAAAAATACATGAAACATTAAAAAGCTACAGAAAAATGTGCTAAAATCGTATTTTATTGCATATTTCGACGTTTTAGCGGTTTGAGTGTTTTCTGCAAAACTCATTTTAGTAAAATACTAGATTTTCAACTTTTAAAAGAATTTCTACTGCAATTGAAATTTATGGGAAAAGTAGCAAAATTTTATGATTTTCTTTAGGAAGCTTACTCATAGGTATATTTTATCTAAAAATAGTTTTCAGAAAATCCTTGAAAATGCCTTAATCGTCAAAAATGCAATAAAATAACGTTTTATAGCTTTTGAATATTTATAATTATTTACATATTTTTAAAAAATCCCATTAAAATCTATAAAATCAATATTATTTAGAATATTTCATATTATTTTCGAAAATACATGAAACATTAAAAGCTAGAAAATGTGTAAAATCGTATTTTATTGCATATTTCGACGTTTTAGAGCGGTTTGAGTGCTTTTCTGACAAAACTCATTTTTTAGCTAAAATACTTAGATTTCAACTTTTAAATAGAATTTCTACTGCAATTGAAATTTATGGGAAAAGTAGCAAATTTTATGATTTTCTTTAGGAAGCTTACTCATAGGTGGATTTTATCTAAAAATAGTTTTTCAGAAAATCCTTCAAAATGCCTTAAATCGTAAAAATGCAATAAAATCAAGTTTTATAGCATTTTGAATATTATAATTATTTACATATTTTTAAAAATCCCATTAAAATCTATAAAAATCAATATTTTATAGAATATTTCATATTATTTTCGAAAATACATGAAACATTAAAAGCTCAGAAAATGGCTAAAATCATTTTATTGCATATTTCGACGTTTTAGAGCGGTTTGAGTGCTTTTCTGGCAAACTCATTTTTTAGCTAAAATACTTAGATTATCACACTTTTAAATAGAATTTCACTGCAATTGAAATTTATGGGAAAAGTAGCAAAATTTTATGATTTTCTTTTAGAAGCTTACTCATAGGTGGATTTTATCAAAAATAGTTTTTCAGAAAATCCTTGAAAATGCCTTAATGTCAAAAATGCAATAAAATCAAGTTTTATAGCATTTTGAATATTTATTAATTATTTACATATTTTAAAAATCCCATTAAAATCTATAAAAATCAATATTTTTATAGAATATTTCATATTATTTTCGAAAATACATGAAACATTAAAAAGCTCAGAAAATGGAAAATCGTATTTTATTGCATATTTCGACGTTTTAGAGCGGTTTGAGTGCTTTTCTGCAAAACTCATTTTAAATACTTAGATTATCACACTTTTAAATAGAATTTCACTGCAATTGAAATTTATGGGAAAAGTAAGCAAAATTTTATATTTTCTTTAGAAGCTTACTCTAGGTATTTTATCAAAAAATAGTTTTTCAGAAAATCCTTCAAAATGCCTTAAATCGTCATAAAATGCAATAAAATCAAGTTTTATAGCATTTTTGAAAATATATTAATTATTTACATATTTTTAAAAATCCCATTAAAAATCTATAAAAATCAATATTTTTTAGAATATTTCATATTATTTTCGAAAATACATGAAACATTAAAAAGCTCAGAAAATGTGCTAAAATCGTATTTTATTGCATATAAAAATAGTTTTAAAAATCTTGAAAATGCTTAATTCAAATGCTAAAATAAGTTTTATACATTTTAATATTTTATATTAAATTTTTAAAAAATCATTAAAAATCTATAAATATATTTTTAGAATACATATTTTTTCGAAAATACATGAAAATTAAAAATCAGAAAATGTTTTTAGAATATTTCATTATTTCAACAGAAACATTAAAAAATGTAATATTTATGCATATTTCGCTTATTGAGTGTTTCTGAAACATTTTAGCTAATATTTCATTTTAAAAATTTCAATTATTTAGAAAAGTAGCAAAATTTTATGATTTTCTTGAAGTTATATAGGATTTTATCTAAATGTTAGAAAATCTTAAAATGCCTTAATCTAAAATGCAATAAAATAAGTTTTATAGCATTTTTGAATATATATAAATTATTTACATATTTTTAAAAAATCCATTAAAAATCTATAAAAATCAATATTAATTTAGAATATTTCATATTATTTTCCAAAAATACATGAAACATTAAAAGCTCAGAAAAATGTGCCAATCGTATTTTATGCATATTTCGACGTTTTAGAGCGGTTTGAGTGCTTTTCTGCAAAACTCATTTTTAGCTAAAATACTTAGATTATCACACTTTAAATAGAATTTACTGCAATTGAAATTTATGGGAAAAGTTAGCAAAATTTTATGATTTTCTTTTAGGAAGCTTACTCATAGGTGATTTTATCTAAAAAATAGTTTTCAGAAAATCCTGAAAATGCCTTAAATCGTCAAAAATGCAATAAAATCAAGTTTTATAGCATTTTGAATATATATTAATTATTTACATATTTTTAAAAAATCCCATTAAAAATCTATAAAAATCAATATTTTTATAGAATATTTCATATTATTTTCAAAATACATGAAACATTAAAAAGCTCAGAAAAATGGCTAAAATCATTTTATGCATATTTCGACGTTTTAGAGCGGTTTGAGTGCTTTTCTGCAAAACTCATTTTTAGCTAAAATACTAGATTTTCAACTTTTAAATAGAATTTCACTGCAATTGAAATTTATGGGAAAAGTAGCAAAATTTTATGATTTTCTTTTAGGAAGCTTACTCATAGGTGGATTTTATCTAAAAAAATAGTTTTTCAGAAAATCCTTAAAATGCCTTAAATCGTCAAAAATGCAATAAAATCAAGTTTTATAGCATTTTTGAATATATATTAATTATTTACATATTTTAAAAATCCATTAAAAATCTATAAAAATCAATATTTTTATAGAATATTTCATATTATTTTCGAAAAATACATGAAACATTAAAAAGCTCAGAAAAATGTGCTAAAATCGTATTTTATTGCATATTTCGACGTTTTAGAGCGGTTTGAGTGCTTTTCTGACAAAACTCATTTTTTAGCTAAAATACGTAGATTTTCAAACTTTTAAATAGAATTTCTACTACAATTGAAATTTATGGGAAAAGTAAGCAAAATTTTATGATTTTCTTTTAGGAAGCTTACTCATAGGTGGATTTTATCTAAAAAAATAGTTTTCAGAAAATCCTTGAAAATGCCTTAAATCGTCATAAAATGCAATAAAATCAAGTTTTATAGCATTTTGAATATATATTAATTATTTACATATTTTTAAAAAATCCCATTAAAAATCTATAAAAATCAATATTTTTATAGAATATTTCATATTATTTTCGAAAAATACATGAAACATTAAAAAGCTCAGAAAAATGTGCTAAAATCGTATTTTATTGCATATTTCGACGTTTTAGAGCGGTTTGAGTGCTTTTCTGGCAAAACTCATTTATTAGCTAAAATACTTAGATTATCACACTTTTAAATAGAATTTCTACTGCAATTAAAATTTATGGGAAAAGTAAGCAAAATTTTATGATTTTCTTTTAGGAAGCTTACTCATAGGTATATTTTATCTAAAAAAATAGTTTTTCAGAAAATCCTTGAAAATGCCTTAAATCGTCAAAAAATGCAATAAAATAACGTTTTATAGCATTTTTGAATATTTATAAATTATTTACATATTTTTAAAAAATCCCATTAAAAATCTATAAAAATCAATATTAATTTAGAATATTTCATATATTTTCGAAAAATACATGAAACATTAAAAAGCTAAGAAAAATGTGCTAAAATCGTATTTTATTGCATATTTCGACGTTTTAGACATGAGTGCTTTTCTGGAAAACTCATTTTTAGCTAAAATACTTAGATTATCACACTTTTAAATAAATTTCTACTGCAATTGAAATTTATGGGAAAAGTAAGCAAAATTTTATGATTTTCTTTTAGGAAGCTTACTCATAGGTATATTTATCTAAAAAATAGTTTTTCAGAAAATCCTTAAAATGCCTTAAATCGTCAAAAATGCAATAAAATAACGTTTTATAGCATTTTTAATATTATATAATTATTTACATATTTTTAAAAAATCCCATTAAAAATCTATAAAAATCAATATTTTATAGAATATTTCATATTATTTTCGAAAAATACATGAAACATTAAAAAGCTCAGAAAAATGTGCTAAAATCGTATTTTATTGCATATTTCGACGTTTTAGAGCGGTTTGAGTGCTTTTCTGGCAAAACTTATTTTTAGCTAAAATACTTAGATTATCACACTTTTAAAGATTTTAATTTCACTTTGAAATTTATGGGAATTTAAGCAAAACTTTTTTATATTCTTTAGACTTACTATAGTATAATTTTACTAAAAAAATGTTTTCAGAAAACTTAAAATCCTTAAATCGTCAAATGCAATAAAATCGAATTTTATAAATTAATTAAAATTATTTAAAATTTTTAAAATTCAATTAAAAATCTATAAAAATAAATATTATTATATAATATTTCATATTATTTTAAAAATACATAAAATATAAAAATCAAAAAATGTTAAAATGATTTATCATATTTCGACGATTTGAAGCGTTTGAGTCTTTTCTGCAAAACTCATTTTTAGCTAAATCTAGATTTTCAACTTTTAAATAGAATTTCTACTGCAATTGAAATTTATGGAAAAGTTACAAAAATTTATGATTTTGATTTTGAGTTACCAAGTATTTTATCTAAAAATAGTTTTCAGAAAATCATTAAATCCTTAATCGTCAAAAATGCAATAAAATCAAGTTTATAGCATTTTTGAATAATTATTATTTACATTTTTAAAAAATCCCATTAAAAATCTATAATATTTTTAATTAGAATATTCATATAATTTTCGAAAAATACATGAAACATTAAAAATCTCGAAAATACTGAAAATCGTATTTTATTGCATATATGGCTTTAAAGATTTTGCATATTTCTCTTTAAAACTCATTTTAGCTAAAATCTTAGATTATCACACTTTTAAATAAATTTCTATTAAATTTTAAAAGTATAATAAATTTTATGATTTTTTTAGGAAAGTTTATTTAGGATTTTACTAAAGAATATTTTTCTAAAAATCCTTAAAATCCTTAAATGCAAATGCAATAAATCAAGTTTTATAGCATTTTTAATATTATTAATTATTTAATATTTTAAAAACATTAAAATCTATAAAAATCAATATTTTATAGAATATTTCAATATTTTAAAATACATGAAACATTAAAAAGCTAGAAAAATGTTAAAATATTTTTTATATTTCGACGTTTTAGACGGTTTGAGCATTTCAAAACTCATTTAGTAAATTGATTTATCACACTTTTAAATAGAATTTTCTGCAATTGAAATTTATGGAAAATGTAAGCAAAATTTTATGATTTTCTTTTAGAAGCTTATCATTATGATTTTATCTAAAAATAGTTTTCAGAAAATCCTTAAATCTTAATACGTCAAAAATGCATAAAATAAGTTTTATAGCAATTTTGAATATTATAATTATTTACATATTTTTAAAAATCCAATAAAATCTATAAAAATCAATATTATTTATTAGAATATTTCATATTTTTCAAAAATACATGAAACATTAAAAAACTCAGAAAAATTTGCTAAAATCATTTATGCATATTTTCGTTTTAGACGTTTGAGTGCTTTTCTGACAAACTATTTTTTAGCTAAATACTTAGATTTTCAACTTTTAAATAGAATTTCTACTAATTGAAATTTATGGGAAAAGTTAAAAAATTTTATGATTTTCTTTTAGAAGTTACTCATAGGTATTTTATCTAAAAAATAGTTTTTCAGAAAATCCTTGGAATCTTTTTACAAAATATAGTTTCAACTTTTAAATAAATTTCAATTGAAATTTATGGGAAAAGTACAAAATTTTATGATTTTCTTTTGAAGCTTACTCATAGGTATTTTATCTAAAAATAGTTTTCGAAAATCCTTAAAATGCCTTAAATCGTCAAAAATGCAATAAATAAGTTTTATATTTTTATATATTAATTATTTACATATTTTTAAAATCCCATTAAAAATCTATAAAAATCAAATTTTTAAGAATATTTCAATATTTTCAAAATACATGAAACATTAAAAAGCTCAGAAAATTTAAAATTATTTTATTGCATATTTCGACGTTTTAAGCGGTTTGAGTGTTTTCTGGCAAAACTCATTTTTAGCTAAAATACTAATTTCAACTTTTAAATAATTTCTACTAATTGAAATTTATGGGAAAATTAAAAAATTTTAGATTTTTTTAGGAATTATATATTTTATTAAAAAAAATTTTTCAGAAAATCTTGAAAATCCTTAAATCGTCAAAAAATAATAAAAAAAGTTTTATAGCATTTTGAATATTTTAATTATTTACATATTTTTAAAAATCCCATTAAAAATCTATAAAAATCAATATTTTATAGAATATTTCATATTATTTTCGAAAAATACATGAAACATTAAAAAGCTCAGAAAAATGTGCTAAAATCGTATTTATGCATATTTCGACGTTTTAGAGCGTTTGAGTGCTTTTCTGCAAAACTCTTTTTTAGCTAAAATACTAGATTTTCAAACTTTTAAATAGAATTTCTACTGCAATTGAAATTTATGGGAAAAGTTAGCAAAATTTTATGATTTTCTTTTAGGAAGCTTACTCATAGGTGATTTTATCTAAAAATAGTTTTCAGAAAATCCTTAAAATGCCTTAAATCGTCAAAAATGCAATAAAATCAAGTTTTATAGCATTTTTAATATTTATTAATTATTTACATATTTTAAAAAATCCCATTAAAAATCTATAAAAATCAATATTTTTATGAATATTTCATATTATTTTCGAAAAATACATGAAACATTAAAAAGCTCAGAAAAATGTGCTAAAATCATTTTATTGCATATTTCGACGTTTTAGAGCAGTTTGAGTGCTTTTCTGACAAAACTCATTTTTAGCTAAAATACGTAGATTTCAAACTTTTAAATAAATTTCTACTGCAATTGAAATTTATGGGAAAAGTAAGCAAAATTTTATGATTTTCTCTTTTAGGAAGCTTACTCATAGGTTATTTTATCTAAAAAAATAGTTTTCAGAAAATCCTTGAAAATGCCTTAAATCGTCAAAAATGCAATAAAATCAAGTTTTATAGCATTTTTAATATTTATTAATTATTTACATATTTTTAAAAATCCCATTAAAAATCTATAAAAATCAATATTTTTATAGAATATTTCATATTATTTTCGAAAATACATGAAACATTAAAAAGCTCAGAAAAATGTGCTAAAATCGTATTTTATTGCATATTTCGACGTTTAGAGCGGTTTGAGTGCTTTTCTGGAAAACTCATTTTTAGCTAAAATACTTAGATTATCACACTTTTAAATAGAATTTCTACTCAATTGAAATTTATGGGAAAAGTTAGCAAAATTTTATGATTTTCTTTTAGGAAGCTTACTCATAGGTGATTTTATCTAAAAAATAGTTTTCAGAAAATCCTTGAAAATGCCTTAAATCGTCAAAAATGCAATAAAATCAAGTTTTATAGCATTTTTGAATATTTAATTATTTACATATTTTAAAAAATCCATTAAAAATCTATAAAAATCAATATTATTATAGAATATTTCATATTATTTTCAAAAATACATGAAACATTAAAAAGCTCAGAAAAATGTGCTAAAATCGTGATTTTATTGCATATTTCGACGTTTTAGAGGGTTTGAGTGCTTTTCTGCAAAACTCATTTTAGCTAAAATACTAGATTTTCAAACTTTTAAATAGAATTTCTACTGCAATTGAAATTTATGGAAAAGTTAGCAAAATTTTATGATTTTCTTTTAGGAAGCTTACTCATAGGTGTATTTTATCTAAAAAAATAGTTTTCAGAAAATCTTGAAAATGCCTTAAATCGTCAAAAATGCAATAAAATCAAGTTTTATAGCATTTTTGAATATTATTAATTATTTACATATTTTTAAAAAATCCATTAAAATCTATAAAATCAATATTTTATAGAATATTTCATATATTTCGAAAAATACATGAAACATTAAAAAGCTCAGAAAAATGCTAAAATGTATTTTATTGCATATTTCGACGTTTAGAAAGCGTTTGAGTGCTTTTCTGCAAAACTCATTTTTAGCTAAAATACTTAGATTTCAACTTTTAAATAGAATTTCTACTGCAATTGAAATTTATGGGAAAAGTTAGCAAAATTTTATGATTTTCTTTTAGGAAGCTTACTCATAGGTTATTTTATCTAAAAAATAGTTTTTCAGAAAATCCTTGAAATGCCTTAAATCGTCAAAAATGCAATAAAATCAAGTTTTATAGCATTTTGAATATTTATAATTATTTACATATTTTTAAAAATCCCATTAAAAATCTATAAAAATCAATATTTTATAGAATATTTCATATTATTTTCGAAAATACATGAAACATTAAAAAGCTCAGAAAAATGTGCTAAAATGTATTTTATTGCATATTTCGACGTTTTAGAGCGGTTTGAGTGCTTTTCTGGCAAAACTCATTTTTAGCTAAAATACTAGATTTTCAACTTTTAAATAAATTTCTCTGCAATTGAAATTTATGGGAAAAGTAGCAAAATTTTATGATTTTCTTTTAGGAAGCTTACTCATAGGTATATTTATCTAAAAAAATAGTTTTCAGAAAATCATTGAAAATCCTTAAATCGTCAAAAAATGCAATAAAATCAAGTTTTATAGCATTTTTGAATATTTATAATTATTTACATATTTTAAAAAATCCATTAAAAATCTATAAAAATCAATATTTTTATGAATATTTCATATTATTTTCGAAAAATACATGAAACATTAAAAAGCTCAGAAAAATGTGCTAAAATCGTATTTTGTATATTTCATTTTAGAGCAGGTTTGAGTGCTTTTCTGGCAAAACTCATTTTAGCTAAAATACTTAGATTTTCAACTTTTAAATAGAATTTCTGCAATTGAAATTTATGGAAAAGTTAAGCAAAATTTTATGATTTTCTTTTAGGAAGCTTACTCATAGGTGATTTTATCTAAAAAATGTTTTTCAGAAAATCCTTGAAAATCGCTAAATCGTCAAAAATGCAATAAAATCAAGTTTTATAGCATTTTTAATATTATTAATTATTTACATATTTTTAAAAATCCATTAAAAATCTATAAAAATCAATATTTTTATAGATATTTCATATTATTTTCAAAAATACATAAGACATAAAAACTCAGAAAAATGTGCTAAAATGTATTTTATTGCATATTTCGACGTTTAGACAGTTTGAGTGCTTTTCTGGCAAAACTCATTTTTAGCTAAAATATTAGATTATCACACTTTTAAATAGAATTTCTACTGCAATTGAAATTTATGGGAAAAGTAAGCAAAATTTTATGATTTTCTTTTGGGAAGCTTACTCATAGGTATATTTATCTAAAAAAATAGTTTTCAGAAAATCCTTGAAAATGCCTTAAATCGTCAAAATGCAATAAAATAAGTTTTATAGCATTTTGAATATTATTAATTATTTACATATTTTTAAAAATCCATTAAAAATCTATAAAAATCAATATTTTTATAGTTTCATATTATTTTCGAAAAAAATGAACATTATAAAGCTTAGAAAATGTTAAAATGATTTTTATTGCATATTTCGACGTTTAGACAGGTTTATGTTTTGAATTCTATTTTTAGCTAAAATACTGAATTAAAATTTAAAAATTTACTCAAATTGAAATTTATGGAAATTTACGAATTTATAGATTTTCTTTTAGGGCTTACTCATAGTATTTTATCTAAAAATAGTTTTCAGAAAACCTTGAAAAATTCTTGCAATCGTCAAAAAATGCAATAAATAAGTTTTATAGCATTTTATATTTATTAATTTATTACATTTTTAAAAAATCCCATTAAAATCTATAAAAATCAATATTTTTATAGAATATTTCATATTATTTAAAAATACATGAAACATTAAAAAGCTCAGAAAAATGTCTAAAAATCCTATTTTATTGCATATTAAATCAATTTTAGACGTTTGAGTGCTTTTGCAAAACTATTTTTAGCTAAAATACTAGATTTAAACTTTTAAATAAATTTCTACTGCAATTGAATTTATGGGAAAAGTAGCAAAATTTTATGATTTTCTTTTAGGAAGCTTACTCATAGGTGATTTTATCTAAAAAAATTTTTCAGAAATCTTGAAAATGCATTTAAATGTCTAAAATGCAATAAAATCAAGTTTTATAGCATTTTTAATATATATTAATTATTTACATATTTTTAAAAATCCATTAAAAATCTATAAAAATCAATATTTTTATAGATATTTCATATTATTTTCAAAAATACATGAAACATTAAAAAGCTCAGAAAAATTGCTAAAATCTATTTTATTGCATATTTCGACGTTTTAAGGTTTTCAAGTGCTTTCTGACAAAACTCAATTTTTAGCTAAAATACTTAGATTTTCAACTTTTAAATAAATTTCTACTGCAATTAAATTTATGGGAAAAGTAACAAAATTTTATGATTTTCTTTTAGGAAGCTTACTCATAGGTTTTTATCTAAAAAAGTTTTCAGAAAATCCTTAAAATGCCTTAAATCGTCAAAAAATGCAATAAAATCAAGTTTTATAGCATTTTTAATATTATAATTATTTACATATTTTTAAAAATCCATTAAAATCTATAAAATCAATATTTTATAGAATATTTCATATTATTTTCAAAAACATGAAACATTAAAAAGCTCAGAAAAATGTGCTAAAATGTATTTTATTGCATATTTCGACGTTTTAGAGCGGTTTGAGTGCTTTTCTGCAAAACTCATTTTTAGCTAAAATACTTAGATTTCAAACTTTTAAATATAATTTCTACTGCAATTGAAATTTATGGGAAAAGTTAGCAAAATTTTATGATTTTCTTTTAGGAAGCTTACTCATAGGTGGATTTTATCTAAAAAAATAGTTTTTTCAGAAAATCCTTAAAAATGCACTTAAATCGTCAAAAATGCAATAAAATCAAGTTTTATAGCATTTTTAATATATATTAATTATTTACATATTTTTAAAAATCCCATTAAAAATCTATAAAAATCAATATTTTTATAGAATATTTCATATTATTTTCGAAAAATACATGAAACATTAAAAAGCTCAGAAAAATGTGCTAAATCGTATTTTATTGCATATTTCGACGTTTTAAGCGGTTTGAGTGCTTTTCTGGCAAAACTCATTTTTAGCTAAAATACTTAGATTATCACACTTTTAAATAAATTTCTACTGCAATTGAAATTTATGGGAAAAGTAAGCAAAATTTTATGATTTTCTTTTAGGAAGCTTACTCATAGGTATATTTTATCTAAAAAATAGTTTTCAGAAAATCCTTGAAAATGCCTTAAATCGTCAAAAATGCAATAAAATAACGTTTATAGCATTTTGAATATTTTTAATTATTTACATATTTTTAAAAATCCCTCACGTTTAACGTTTAGTGCTTTAAACTTTTTTAGCTAAAAACGCATTTAAATAATTTCCAATGAAATTTATGGGAAGTAAATTATGATTTTCTTTTAAAGCTTATATAGGTGTTTTATAAAATGTTTCAAAATCTTTAAATCCAAATAATAAAATAGTTTAATTTTTTAATTATTTTTTTTTAAAATCTTAAATCTTAAAATCAATATTTTAGAATATTTTATTATTTTCAAATACATGAAACATTAAAAGCTCAGAAAATGTAATGTTTCATTTTCGACGTTTAGAGGTTTGAGTGCTTTTCTCAAAACTATTTTTAGCTAAAATACTTGATTTCACACTTTTAAATAGAATTTCTACTCAATTGAAATTTATGGGAAAATAAATTTATGATTTTTTTTGGAGCTACTATAGTTTTATCAAAAATATTTTTCAGAAAATCTTGAAAATCCTTAAATGTCAAATGAATAAAATCAGTTTTATAGCATTGAATATTATTATTATTTACTATTTTAAATCCATTAAAAATCTTAAAAATCAAATTTTATATTTTATTGAATCATGAAACATTAAATCGAAATTGCAAAATCATTTTCTAGAGTTAGACGTTGAGCTTTCTGAAAACTCATTTAGTAAATATAGATTTCAAACTTTAAAATTTCTGCAATTGAATTTATGGAAAAGTAAGCAAAATTTTATGATTTTCTTTAGAGCTTACTTAGGTTTTTATCTAAAAATATTTTCAGAAATCTAAATCCTTAAATCGTCAAAATGAATAAAACGTTTATAGCATTTTAATATTTATATTATTTATATTTTTAAAATCCTTAAAATCTATAAAATATTTTTTAAAATATTTATATTATTTTCAAAATACATGAAACATTAAAAGCTCAGAAAAATGGCTAAAATCTTTTTTGCATATTTCATTTAACGTTTGAGTGCTTCTGGCAAAACTATTTTAGCTAAATTGATTTTCAACTTAAATAGAATTTCTGCAATTAAATTATGGAAAAGTAACAAAATTTTATGATTTTCTTGGAAGCTTACTCATAGGTATTTTATAAAAAATATTTTCAGAAAATCCTTGAAATGCCTTAAATCGTCAAAATGCAATAAATAGTTTTATAGCATTTTAATATTTATAATTATTTAATATTTTAAAATCCCATAAAATCTTAAAATCAATATTTTTTAGATATTTATATTATTCAAAAAAATAAACATTAAAGCTAGAAAATGGCAAAATTATTTTATTGCATATTTCGACGTTTAGAGCGTTTGAGTGCTTTTCGCAAAACTATTTTAGCTAAAATACTAGATTTTCAACTTTTAAATAGAATTTCTACTCATTGAAATTATGGAAAGTAACAAAATTTATATTTTCTTTTGAAGCTTACTATGGTTATTTTATCTAAAATTTAAAAAAAAAAAAAAAAAAAAAAAAAAAAAAAAAAAAAAAAAAAAAAAAAAAAAAAAAAAAAAAAAAAAAAAAAAAAAAAAAAAAAAAAAAAAAAAAAAAAAAAAAAAAAAAAAAAAAAAAAAAAAAAAAAAAAAAAAAAAAAAAAAAAAAAAAAAAAAAAAAAAAAAAAAAAAAAAAAAAAAAAAAAAAAAAAAAAAAAAAAAAAAAAAAAAAAAAAAAAAAAAAAAAAAAAAAAAAAAAAAAAAAAAAAAAAAAAAAAAAAAAAAAAAAAAAAAAAAAAAAAAAAAAAAAAAAAAAAAAAAAAAAAAAAAAAAAAAAAAAAAAAAAAAAAAAAAAAAAAAAAAAAAAAAAAAAAAAAAAAAAAAAAAAAAAAAAAAAAAAAAAAAAAAAAAAATTTTTTTTTTTTTTTTTTTTTTTTTTTTTTTTTTTTTTTTTTTTTTTTTTTTTTTTTTTTTTTTTTTTTTTTTTTTTTTTTTTTTTTTTTTTTTTTTTTTTTTTTTTTTTTTTTTTTTTTTTTTTTTTTTTTTTTTTTTTTTTTTTTTTTTTTTTTTTTTTTTTTTTTTTTTTTTTTTTTTTTTTTTTTTTTTTTTTTTTTTTTTTTTTTTTTTTTTTTTTTTTTTTTTTTTTTTTTTTTTTTTTTTTTTTTTTTTTTTTTTTTTTTTTTTTTTTTTTTTTTTTTTTTTTTTTTTTTTTTTTTTTTTTTTTTTTTTTTTTTTTTTTTTTTTTTTTTTTTTTTTTTTTTTTTTTTTTTTTTTTTTTTTTTTTTTTTTTTTTTTTTTTTTTTTTTTTTTTTTTTTTTTTTTTTTTTTTTTTTTTTTTTTTTTTTTTTTTTTTTTTTTTTTTTTTTTTTTTTTTTTTTTTTACCTTTAGTATTTTACCTGAGTTTTGTATGCAAAATCTAGCACCTTAAATGGGAGAGCTGTAGCTCATGTTTAGAATCGGTCTTAAATGTAAGAGAAAAATCTATCATCATGCATTTGATGTAATTCATAGCCTTTTACAACCATGTGTAAAATCTAATCCAAGTTGATTTTTATAGAATATTTATATTATTTTCGAAAAATACATGAAACATTAAAAAGCTCAGAAAAAGGGCCCTAAAATTTGATTTTTTTGCATATTTAGTTTTGAGCGTTTGAGTCTTTTCTGACAAAACTCATTTTAGCTAAAATACTGATTTTCAAACTTTTAAATAAATTTCTACTGCAATTGAAATTTATGGAAAAGTAAGAAAAATTTTTAATGTTTTTTCTTTTAGGAAAGCTTACTATAGGGGGATTTTATCTAAAAAATTGTTTTAGAAAACCCTTTAAATCCCTAAATCGTCAAAAATGCAATAAAATCAAGTTTTATAGCATTTTTAATATTTATTAATTATTTAATATTTTTAAAAATCCCATTAAAAATCTTAAAAATTTAATATTTTTATAGAATTTTCATTTTTTTGAAAAATACATGAAACATTAAAAACTCAGAAAAATGTGCTAAAATGTATTTTATTGCATATTTACGTTTTAGAGCGGTTTGAGTGCTTTTCTGGCAAAACTCATTTATTAGCTAAAATACTTAGATTATCACACTTTTAAATAGAATTTCTACTGCAATTGAAATTTATGGGAAAAGTAAGCAAAATTTTATGATTTTATTTTGGAAGCTTACTCAGGTATATTTTATCTAAAAATAGTTTCAGAAAATCCTTGAAAATGCCTTAAATCGTCAAAAAATGCAATAAAATAACGTTTTATAGCATTTTGAATATTTATAAATTATTTACATATTTTAAAAAATCCCATTAACCCTTTCAGGGTTATTGACGTACTAGTCAGCTTACGCACCTGGGGTTATTGAGTACTGAGTGCGCATAAATTCTAGCACCTTCAAATCAAGGGAGAGAGCTGGTAAGCCTGCATGTGTTAGAATGGGTCTATGTGGTAAGGTGCGCAGTAGGAAAAAAATCTATGCACCTGCATTGCATTGTGGGAGTGGTAATTCAGTGAGCCTTTGTCACCAAGCCATGTGGTAAGGAATACCTAACTCCAGCAGTGTGAGTCGTAGGGAAGGCAGTGGGGAAGACAGTGGAGTGGGGTGGGAAGACAGTGGAGTGGGTGGGAAGACAGTGGGGAAGGCAGTGGGAAGACAGTGGGGAGTGGGGAAGACAGTGGGGAGTGGGGAAGACAGTGGGGGTGGGAAGACAGTGGGGTGGGTGGGAAGACAGTGGGAGAGTGAGGGAAGACAGTAGGGAGTGGGGAAGACAGTTGGGGAAGTGGGGAAGGCAGTGGGGGGAGTGGGGAAGGCAATGGGTGAAGTGGGGGGAAGACAGTGGGGTGGGTGGGGAAGTCAGTGGGGTGGGTGGGGAAGACAGTGGGGTGGGTGGGGAAGACAGTTGTGGTGGGTGGGGAAGACAGTGGAGGGAAGGCTGGCTGGCTGGCAGGCAGGCAGGCTGGCTGGCAGGCTGGCTGGCTGGCTGGCCAGCTGGCTGACCAGCTAGCTAGCTGGCTCTGTAACATATGTACACAAATACAGTGTAAATAACCTAGGATAAATATGTAGTGTAAATAAAATAGGATAAATACGTAGTGTAAATTACCTAGGATAATCCAAAAAAATCCAGTCTGAAAAATAATATATCAGGACTCAGATGTGGCAGTGTTGGTTCAATAGTGACTGTCTCTGAGACAGAGAGAGACAGAAAGAGAGACAAACAGACAGGCAGATAAAACAGTGAAAACAAATAAAGGGAAGGCAATGTACACTCATTTGTCAAATGTCATCACTCTGATAGAGGAGGCTAACCCGTCACCCTTGGCTGGCTGGCAGGAGACAGGGAGGGAAGCAGGGAGGGCGGCAGGGAGGGCGGGAGGGGAGGCAGGGAGGCGGCAGGGAGGCAGGAGGGCGGAAGGGAGGGAGGGAGTCAGGGAGGGCGGAAAGGAGGGAGGGAGGCAGGGAGGGCGGAAGGGAGGGAGGGAGGCAGGGAGGGCGGAAGGGAGGGAGGGAGGCAGGGAGGGCGGAAAGGAGGGAGGGAGCAGGGGAGGGCGGAAGGGGGAGGAAGGGAGGGAGGGAGGCAGGGAGGGCGGAAAGGAGGGAGGCAGGGAGGCAGGCAGGCAAGGCAGGGTACCCACATCAAATGTCAAAACTAATTAGTTTAGCTGATAATAATAAGATAAGAGGACCCTCACCCCTCATCAATGTCACTTGTAATTAGATTACTGATAAGACTTACACCATCATGCTTCAACAACAATAATAATAATAATAATAATTATTATTATTATTATATATATTATTATTATTTATTATTGTGTATTTTCCCTGCCAGTCAGTCAGCCAGCAAGCCAGCCGGCTGGCCCATCCATCCAGCCAGCCGGCTGGCCATCCATCCAGCCAGCAGGCTCGCCATCCATCCAGCCAGCCAGCCAGCCAGCCGGCTGGCCATCCATCCATCCAGCCAGCCAGCTAGCCAGCCAGCCAGCCAACTAGTCAGCTAGCTAGCCAGCCAGCCAGACAGCCAGCCAACTGGTCAGCTAGCCAGCCAGTTAGCCAGCCAACTGGTCAGCCAGCCAGCCTGCTAGCTGGTCAGCCAGCCAGTCAGCTGGCCATCAATCCAGCCAGCTGTTCAGCCAGCCAGACAACCAGTTGGTCAGGTAGCCAGCCAGCCAATTGGTCAGCTAGCCAGCCAGCCAGCCAACTGGTCAGCTAGCCAGCCAGCCAGCCAACTTGGTCAGCAAGCCAGCCAGCTAGCCTGCTAGCTGGTCAGCCAGCAAGCCAGCCACTCAGCTGGCCATCCATCCCAGCCAGCTGGTCAGCTAGCCAGCCAGCTGGTCAGCTAGCCAGACAGCTGGTCAGCCAGTCAGCCAGCAGTTATTGTGTAGTATAAAGGTGTATATATACAAAATATGATTTACAGTATATTGGTCTCACAGGACATAAAAGTTACTTGACAAAATAAAATGTTAAAAAATAAAAAAGAAAAAGTATAAAAAAATAAATAAACTATTACCGGGTGACAGGCAGTCAGCGATGTTGCCGTAAGCGGTTCATTTTGGTCAACTTCAATCCTCTATATCTCCGTAAGTATTGATCGCAAAAATGTATTTTTTAGCCTATTAGATTTAGAAAAAAAACTCTATCACTTCATAAGAAAAATATTTTTTTTTTTGAAATTCATGGACCCTGAGAACGAGATTCGGAGACCCCCTAGGACCCTGAAAGGGTTAAAATCTATAAAAATCAATATTAATCAAGAATATTTCATATTATTTTCGAAAAATACATGAAACAATAAAAAGCTCTAGAAAAAATGTGCTAAAATCGTATTTTATTGCATATTTCGACGTTTTAGACAGGTTTGAGTGCTTTTCTGACAAAACTCATTTTTTAGCTAAAATACGTAGATTTTCAAACTTTTAAATAGAATTTCTACTGCAATTGAAATTTATGGGAAAAGTTAGCAAAATTTTATGATTTTCTTTTAGGAAGCTTACTCATAGGTATATTTTATCTAAAAAATAGTTTTCAGAAAATCTTGAAAATGCCTTAAATCGTCAAAAATGCAATAAAATCAAGTTTTATAGCATTTTGAATATTTATTAATTATTTACATATTTTAAAAATCCCATTAAAAATCTATAAAAATCAATATTTTTATAGAATATTTCATATTATTTTCGAAAATACATAAAACATTAAAAAGCTCAGAAAAATGTGCTAAAATCGTATTTTATTGCATATTTCGACGTTTTAGAGCGGTTTGAGTGCTTTTCTGGCAAAACTCATTTTTTAGCTAAAATACTTAGATTATCACACTTTTAAATAGAATTTCTACTGCAATTGAAATTTATGGGAAAAGTAAGCAAAATTTTATGATTTTCTTTTAGGAAGCTTACTCATAGGTATATTTTATCTAAAAAAATAGTTTTCAGAAAATCCTTGAAAATGCCTTAAATCGTCAAAAAATGCAATAAAATAACGTTTTATAGCATTTTGAATATTTATAACTATTTACATATTTTAAAAATCCTTTAAAAAATCTATAAAAATCAATATTAATTTAGAATATTTCATATTATTTTCCAAAAATACATGAAACATTAAAAAGCTCAGAAAAATGGCCTAAAATTGCATTTTATTGCATATTTCGACGTTTTAGAGCGGTTTGAGTGCTTTTCTGGCAAAACTCATTTTTTAGCTAAAATACTTAGATTATCACACTTTTAAATAAATTTCTACTGCAATTAAATTTATGGGAAAAGTAAGCAAAATTTTATGATTTTCTTTTAGGAAGCTTACTCATAGGTGTATTTTATCTAAAAAAATAGTTTTTAGAAAATCCTTGAAAATGCCTTAAATCGTCAAAAATGCAATAAAATAACGTTTTATACATTTTTAATATTTATAAATTATTTACATATTTTTAAAAATCCCATTAAAAATCTATAAAAATCAATATTTTATTAGAATATTTCATATTATTTTCGAAAAATACATGAAACATTAAAAAGCTCAGAAAAATGTGCTAAAATGTATTTTATTGCTATTTCGACGTTTTAGACGGTTTGAGTGCTTTTCTGACAAAACTCATTTTTAGCTAAAATACGTAGATTTTCAAACTTTTAAACAGAATTTCTACTACAATTGAAATTTATGGGAAAAGTTAGCAAAATTTTATGATTTTTTTTAGGAAGCTTACTCATAGGTGGATTTATCTAAAATAGTTTTCAGAAAATCCTTCAAAATGCCTTAAATCGTCATAAAATGCAAATAAAATCAAGTTTTATAGCATTTTAATATATATTAATTATTTACATATTTTTAAAAATCCCTTTAAAAAATCTATAAAATCAATTTTTATAGAATATTCCATATTATTTTCGAAAAATACATGAAACATTAAAAGCTCAGAAAAATGTGATAAAATCGTATTTTATTGCATATTTCGACGTTTTAGACGTTTGAGTTCTTTTCTGGCAAAACTCATTTTTAGCTAAAATACTTAGATTATCACACTTTTAAAAGAATTTCTACTGCAATTGAAATTTATGGGAAAAGTAAGCAAAATTTTATGATTTTCTTTTAGGAAGCTTACTCATAGGTATATTTAATCTAAAAAATAGTTTTCAGAAAATCCTTGAAAATGCTTGAATCGTCAAAAATGCAATAAAATAACGTTTTATAGCATTTTAATATTATAAATTATTTACATATTTTTAAAAAATCCCATTAAAATCTATAAAAATCAATATTAATTTAGAAATATTCATATTATTTTCGAAAAATACATGAAACATTAAAAAGCTCAGAAAAATGTGGTAAAATCGTATTTTATGGCATATTTCGACGTTTAGAGCGGTTTGAGTGCTTTTCTGGCAAAACTCATTTTTTAGCTAAAATACTTAGATTATCACACTTTTAAATAGAATTTCTACTGCAATTGAAATTTATGGGAAAAGTAAGCAAAATTTTATGATTTTCTTTTAGGAAGCTTACTCATAGGTATATTTAATCTAAAAAAATAGTTTTCAGAAAATCACTTGAAAATGCCTTGAATCGTCAAAAAATGCAATAAAATAACGTTTTATAGCATTTTTGAGTATTTATAAATTATTTACATATTTTTAAAAAATCCCATTAAAAATCTATAAAAATCAATATTAATTTAGAATATTTCATATTATTTTCGAAAAATACATGAAACATTAAAAAGCTCAGAAAAATGTGCTAAAATCGTATTTTATGGCATATTTCGACGTTTTAAGCGGTTTGAGTGCTTTTCTGACAAAACTCTTTTTTAGCTAAAATACTAGATTTTCAAACTTTTAAATAGAATTTCTACTGCAATTGAAATTTATGGGAAAAGTAAGCAAAATTTTATGATTTTCTTTTAGAAAGCTTACTCATAGGTGGATTTTATCTAAAACTATAGTTTTCAGAAAATCCTTAAAATGCCTTAAATCGTCAAAAAATGCAATAAAATCAAGTTTTATAATTTTGAATATTTATTAATTATTTACATATTTTTAAAAAATCCATTAAAAATCTATAAAAATCAATATTTTTATAGAATATTTCATATTATTTTCGAAAATACATGAAACTTTAAAAAAGCTCTGAAAAATGTGCTAAAATCGTATTTTATTGCATATTTCGACGTTTTAGAGCGGTTTGAGTGCTTTTCTGGCAAAACTCATTTTTAGGTAAAATACTTAGATTATCACACTTTTAAATAAATTTCTACTGCAATTGAAATTTATGGAAAAGTAAGCAAAATTTTATGATTTTTTTTAGGAAGCTTACTCAGGTATATTTTATCTAAAAAATAGTTTTCAGAAAATCCTTGAAAATGCCTTAAATCGTCAAAAATGCAATAAAATAACGTTTATACATTTTGAATATTTATAAATTATTTACATATTTTAAAAATCCCATTAAAAATCTATAAAAATCAATATTATTTAAGAATATTTCATATTATTTTCGAAAAATACATGAAACATTAAAAAGCTCGAAAAATGTGCTAAAATCGTATTTTATTGCATATTTCGACGTTTTAGAGGTTTGAGTGCTTTTCTGACAAAACTCATTTTTAGCTAAAATACTAGATTTCAAACTTTTAAAAGAATTTCTATCAATTGAAATTTATGGAAAAGTTAGCAAAATTTTATGATTTTCTTTTAGGAAGCTTACTCATGGTGATTTTATCTAAAAAATAGTTTTCAGAAAATCCTTAAAATCCTTAAATCGTCAAAAATGCAATAAAATCAAGTTTTATAGCATTTTTAATATATAAATTATTTAATATTTTTAAAAATCCCATTAAAAATCTATAAAAATCAATATTTTATAGAATATTTCATATTATTTTCGAAAAATACATGAAACATTAAAAAGCTCGAAAAATGTGCTAAAATCGTATTTTATTGCATATTTCGACGTTTTAGAGCGGTTTGAGTGCTTTTCTGGCAAAACTCATTTTTAGCTAAAATACTTAGATTATCACACTTTTAAATAGAATTTCACTGCAATTAAATTTATGGGAAAAGTAAGCAAAATTTATGATTTTCTTTTAGGAAGCTTACTCAGGTATATTTTATTAAAAATGTTTTCAGAAAATCTTGAAAATGCCTTAAATCGTCAAAATGCAATAAAATATTAGCATTTTAATATTAAATTATTTACATATTTTTAAAAATCTTTAAAATCTATAAAAATAATATTTTAAAATTTTATATTATTTTCAAAAATACATGAAACATTAAAAACAGAAAATGGCTAATCGTATTTTTTGCATATTTCGACGTTTTAGACGGTTTGAGTCTTTCACAAAACTCATTTTTGAAAATACTGATTTCAACTTTAAAAAATTTCTACAATTAAATTTTGGGAACAGTTACAAAATTTTATTTTTTTTTGAACATCATAGGTGGATTTTATCAAAAATAGTTTTAGAAAATCCTTCAAATTTATCGTCAAAATGCAATAAAATCAAGTTTAACATTTTTAAATATATTAATTATTTACATATTTTAAAAATCCCATTAAAATCTAAAAAATAATATTTTATAAATATTTCTATTTTAAAATACATGAAACATAAAAAGCTCAAAAATGGTAAAATGATTTATGCAATTGCGTTTTAAGCGGTTTGAGTGCTTTTCGCAAACTCATTTTTAGCTAAATACTGATTATCACACTTTATAAATTTCTACTGCAATTGAAATTTATGGAAAAGTAAGCAAAATTTATGATTTTCTTTAGAAGCTTATCATAGGTATATTTATTAAAAATAGTTTTCAGAAAACTTAAAATCCCTTAATCGTCAAAAATGCAAAAAAAACGTTTTATAGCATTTTAATTTTATAAATTATTTACATATTTTAAAAACCATTAAAAATCTATAAAAATAATATTTTTAGAATATTTCATATTATTTCAAAATACATGAAACATTAAAAACCAGAAAAATGGAAAATGATTTTATGCATATTTCACGTTTTAGAGCGGTTTGAGTTTTACAAAATTATTTTTATAAAATACTATTAACTTTAAATAAATTTCTACTGCAATTGAAATTTATGGGAAAAGTACAAATTTTATGATTTTCTTTTAGAAGCTTACTCAGGTATTTTACTAAAAAAATAGTTTTTCTCCTAAAATGCCTTAAATGTCAAAATGCAATAAAATCAAGTTTTATAGCATTTGAATATTATTAATTATTTACATATTTTAAAACCCTTAAAAATCTATAAAAATCAATATTTTTATAATATTTCATATTATTTTCGAAAATACATGAAACATTAAAAGCTCAGAAAATGTGTAAAATCGTATTTTATTGCATATTTCGACGTTTAAGCGGTTTGAGTTTTCGGCAAACTCATTTTTACAAAATCTAGATTATCACACTTTTAAATAAATTTCTACTCAATTGAAATTATGGAAAATAAGCAAAATTTTATGTTTTTTAGAAGCTTACTCAGGATATTTTATCTAAAAAATAGTTTTCAGAAATCCTGAAAATGCAATCGTCAAAATGCAATAAAATAACGTTTATGCATTTTGAATATTTATAAATTATTTACATATTTTTAAAAAACCCATTAAATCTATAAAATCAATATTATTAGAATATTTCATATTTTTAAAATACATGAAACATTAAAAGCTCAGAAAATGTGATAAAATCGTATTTTATTGCATATTTCGATTTTAACATTTGCTTTTCTGACAAATATTTTTTACAAAAATATTTTCAAACTTTTAAACATTTTACTAAAATTGAATTAAAATTAAATTTTAATTTTATTTTAGGAATTAAAATTTAATCTAAAAATATTTAGAAATCCTTCAAAATTTTAAATCATAAATAATAAAATCTTTTAAAATTAAAAAATATTATTATTTAATTTTTATATTATTTAAAAATCAATATTTTAAATATTTATATTTTTTAAATCTATGAATTAAAATCAGAAAGTGTAAAATCGTATTTATGCATATTTGACGTTTTAGAGGTTTGAGTTTTTGAAATTTTTAGCAAAATACTTAATTTACATTAAAAGAATTTCACTTTAAATTTTGAAATAACAAATTTTAGATTTCTTTTAAATCTTATAATATTAAAAATTTTTTAAAATTTTTTTTAAAATAAAACAAAAAAAAAAATTTTTAATTTAATTTTTTTTATTTTAAATCTTAAAATTTTTAAACCAAAAATTAAATCAATTTTAAAATTCTAAAATTAAAAAAATAAAAAAT